>CAUYRT010087458.1:0-21167 GCA_963574885.1 Lepilemur ruficaudatus | reverse complement strand
TAGCCTACCTTAAACATGCTCAGAACACTTACATTAGCCTACAGTTGGGCAAAATTATCTAACACAAATCCTATTTTATAATAAAGTGTTGAATATCTCATGTAATTTATTGAATACTATACTGAAAGTGAAGAACAGAGTGGTTGTATGAGTACTTGAAGTACAGTTTCTGTTGAATGTGAATCTCTTTTACACCACTGTAAAGTTGAAAAATCATCCATTGAACCATTGTAAGCTGGGAACCATCTATGCTAATTAGCAGTCACCCCTCTCCCTGTTCCTCCCACCTTTTAGCCACTGGCAACCACTAATCTATTTCTGCATCTATACATTCACCTGTTCTGGATATTTCATATAAATGACATGATACAGTGTGAGCCATTTGGTGACTGGCTTCTTTCACTTAGCGTGTTTCCAAGTTTAATCCACATTGTAGTACGTATCAGTACTCTGTTCCTTTCCATGCCCAGATGATATTCTATTGCATGGATGTACCACATTTCATCTATTCATTGATCAGTTGAAGGACATTTGGGTTTGTTTGCACTTCTTGGCTCTTATGGATAATGCTGCTATGAACATTTGTACAAATTTTTATGTGAACATATGTTTTCAATTATTTTGCATACATACATAGGAGTAGAATTGCTGGGTGATATGGTAAGTCTATATTTAACCTTTGAGGAGCTGCCAGACTGTTTTCCAAAGTGGCTATAACATATTACATTCCCACTAGCACTGTAGGAGAGTTTTACTTTCTTCATATCCTTGCTAACACTTACTATCTTTCTTTTTGAATATAGCCATCTAGTGGGTATGACATGATATGTTGTCCTTTTGATTTGTATTTCCCTGATGAGTTTGATGTTGAGCATCCTACTCGTCAGAGTACTTATTGGCCATATGTATAGATTTTTTTTTGGAGAAATGTCTATTCAGATCCTTTGTCCAAATTTTAATTGGGTTATTTGTCTTTTAATTATTGAGTTGTAAAAGTTCTTTATATGTTCTTCATATAAGCTCTTATCAGATATGATTTGCAAAATTTCTCCCACTCTGGTTTGTCTATTCACTTTTTGATGGTGTCCTTTGATGTGCAAATGTTTTTATTTGGGTGAAGACCAATTTATCAATTATTATTGTCTTTGGATATTGTATCTAAGAACTCTATCTAACCCAAAGTCACAAGATTTTTTTCTATGTTTTCTTCTAGAAGTTTCATGGTTTTAGCCTATATATTTAGGTCTATAATCCATTTTCGAGTTAATTTTTACATATGGTATACATTAAAATTCTAAATTCCTCTTTTTTTGAGACAAAGTCTCATTCTGTCACCCATGCTAAAGTGCAGTGGTGTCATCATAGCCTACTATAATCTCAAACTCCTGGGCTCAAGTGATCCTCCTGCCTCAGCTTCCCCAGTAGCTGGGACTACAGGCATGCACTACCATGCCCAGCTAATTTTTTCTATTTTTTTTTAGTAGAGATGGGGGGGGTCTCACTCTTGATCAGGCTGGTCTCAAACTCCTGACCTCAAGCAATTGTCCTGCCTTGGACTCCCACAGTGCTAGGATTAAAGGCTTTAGCCACCATGCTTGGCCTAAATTCCTCGTTTTGCATGTGGATATCCAATTATCCTAGACCATCTGTTGAAACGACTGTTCTTTCTCCACTGACTTATATTGACATGTTTGTCAAAAATAAATTGACCATAAATGGACTCTCAATTCTGTCCCATTGATCTTTTTGCCTATCCTCATGCCAGTATTAAACTGTCTTGATATCTAAGTTTTGAAACCAAGTAGTTTTCTGTTTCAAAATTGTTTTGACTATTCTATATCCTTTGCATTTCTGTATAAATTTTGGGATCAGCTTGCCAATTTGTATACCCTCCTGTGGTTCTGATGGGGCTTGAATTGACATTGTACATAAATTTTGGATAATTGCCATCCTGACAATATTGAGACTTCCAATTCATGAACATGGATTCTATCTCCATTTATTTAGATCCTGATTTTCTCTCAGCAATGATTTATAGTTTTCAGTGCACAGGTCTTTTTCATATCTTTTGTTAGATTTATCCCTAAGTATGTCACATTTTTGCTGCTATTGTAAAAGACACTTTAATACCTTTATTCCTGATTACTTGTTGCCAGTATATAGAAATACAATTGAGTTTTATGTACTGATCTTGCATCCTCTGACTTTTCTAAACTATTAGTTTATTTTTTATGGATTTCTTGGAATTTTCTACAGGCAGGATCATCTCATCTGCAAATAAACACATTTTACTTCTTATTTTTTCAATCTGGATGTGTTTAATTTTGTTTACTACACCAGCTAGAATCTCTAATTTAATGTCGAATAGAAGTTACTTAAGCAAAGACTCTTGCCTCGTTTCCCATCTTAGTGAGAAAGCATTCAGTCTTTCACAATCAAGTATGATGTTAAGCTGTGTTTTGTTTTATTTTGTTTTGGTTTTGTAGATGTCCCTTATCAATCTGAGAAAGTCTCCTTCTACTCCTAGTTTGTTGAGAGCTCTTGTCAAGAATGGGTATTGGATTTTAGAAACTGCTTTTTTTGGTATCTGTTGAGATAGATCATGTCATTATTGTCTTTTATTCCATTAATATGATGTATTACATTAATTAATTTTCAGATGTTAAATCAACCTATCATTTACATTTAATGTAATTATTGATATGGTTAGATCTATATTTGCCATTTTGCTATTTGTTTTCTGTCTCATGTCTTTTCTATTCCTCTCTAACTGCTTTCTTTTCTGCTAAATATATTATTATTAGTGTAGCATTTCAATATTTCTGTTGTTTATATAACCGTATATTTTCAGTGGTTTTCTTAATGGTTGGTTTTTCTAAGAATTACAATTATAATATTTTAACTTATTGCAGTCTACTTCAGATTAATATTTACTTAATTACAATCAAATATAAAAACTTTTTTTCCATAGAGATCAATTTCCTTTCCCCATACCACTTCTTTGTGGTTTTGTTGTCATATCTATTACATCTTTACATATATTATAAATCCAACAATACTGTGTTTTAACTGTTGCTTATAAAATCTTATTTTGTAAAATAAGGTTGGGCCTTTTTACTTCTTCTCTACACATGTGTACAGGTTCAGGTTCAGCCAGACATGTGGCTGGCATGGACTCCCTCATGTCACTGATGCACATGTGTGCCAACTCAGTGAGGAATATGCTTGCCCCAAACATGCAACTTCTAAATAGTAGAGATGTTGGCTTTATCCACACACTAGCTGCTCACTGTCCTCTGTGATTTGTTACTTATATCAACCATACTGATAAGCATGGGCATCTCCTACGACTCCTTTGACCTCAGCTGAAAATCTGTTGGTTCTCTTGGTCTGCTCTGCCTTGGCGTGATCTCCACGCTGACTGAGCCGAATGGAGAAGGGGAGTAGCTTTACACCTGAATACCACAGATTCTCATTGTTCTTACCTGAAGCTCAACATTTTTCAAGCATAAACACATCTCAGATAGTTGTATACCTTTTGTTGATTTCAAGGGCACTAAACTTGTTCTTGTCAATTTTGTCCAGGTGTATAATTTTAGGGGGGAAGACTCGCTGTTCTCATTTGGCTATAACTCTATGGAAAAGTTTAAAAAAGGAAAGTGACATACAAGGATTTGCAGGGTAGAAAGATCAATCTAACCAACACAGGAGTACCTCATTTCATTGTGCCTCACTTCATTGCAATTGGAGATACAGCATTTTTTTTAAAAGCTGAGGGTTTGTGGCAACCCAGCATCGAGCAAGTCTATCAGCACCATTTTTCCAACAGCTCACTTCATGTTGCTGTGTCACATTTTGGTAATTATTGCAATATTTCAAGCTTTATTATTATTATTTATTTGTACAAATTTATGGGGTATGTATGCAATTTTGTTACACGCATAGATTGTGTAGTGGTGTCAAGTCAGGGCTATTAGGGTATCCATCACTCAAATAATTTACATTGTACACATTAAGCAACTTCTTATTATGCACCCTCCTCCTACCTCCTCACTCTTCTGAATCTCCATTTTCTATCATTCTACTCTGTATGCTCATGTGTACACGTTATCTAGTACCCACTTATGAGAAAGAACATGCAATATTTTACTTTCTGCATCTGGCTTGTTTCACTTAAGATAATGACCTCCAGTTCTTTCCATGTTGTTGCAAAAGGCATGATTTCATTTTTAATGGCTCAATAGTATTCCATTGTGTATATATACCACATTTTCCTTATCCCCTCATCGGTTGATCGACCCTTAGGTTGACTCCGTATCTTTGCTATTGTGAATAGTGCTGCAATAAACATAGGAGTGCAAGTATGTTTTTGATATATTGATTTCTTCTTCTTTAGGGAGATACTCAGTAGTGAGATTGCTGGATTGAAATGTAGTTCTAGTTTTAGTTCTTTGAGAAATCTCCGTACTGTTTTCCATAGAGGTTGTACTAATTTACATTCCTACCAACAATGTATAAGAATTCTCTTTTCTCCACATCCTCAAGTACATCTGTCATTTTTTGTCTTTTTAATAATAGCCATTCTGACAGGGAGAAGATGATATCTCCTGGTGGTTTTAATTTGCATTTCTCTGATGGTTAGTGATGTTGAGCAGTTTTTTTCCTGTACCTGTTGGCAATTTGTACTTTGAAAAATGTCTGTTCATGTCCTTGGCCCCCTTTTTAATGGAATTATTGGTGTTGTGTCATTGTTGTTGAGTTCCTTGTTTATTCTGGATATTGGTCCCCTGTTGGATGAATAGTTTGCAAATATTTTCTCCCATTCTGTAGATTATCTATTCACTCTGTTGATTATTTCCCTTGCTATGCAGAAACGTTTTAGTTTAATTTAATTACATTTGTCTACTTTTTGTTGTTGTTGCTTATGCTATTGAGGTCTTAGTCATAAATTATTTGCCTAGACCAATGTCCAGAAGAGTTTTCCTGTAGTATTTTTATAGTTTGGGGTCTTACGTCAAACTTTATTATTATTGTTATATCTGTTATGGTGATCTGTGATGTTACTATTGTATTTGTTTTGGGGCACCATGAACTACACTCATAGAAGACAGTGAATTTAATTGATAAATGTGTGTATGTTCTGACTGCTCTACTCACTGGCCATTCCCCTGTCTCTCCCTCTCCCTCCCCTCCCTCTCTCTCTCCCCCTCTCCTCTCACTCCCCTTCCCCTCCTTGGGCTTCCCTATTCCCTGAGACAAAATTAGGCCAGTTAATAACCCTAGAATGACCTCCAAGTGAAAGGAAGAGTTACTCATATCTCACTTTAAATCAAAAGCTAGAAACAATTAAGCTTAATGAGGAAAGCATTTCAAAAGCTGAGATAGGCCAATAGATAGGCCTGTTGTGCCAAAGAGTTAGCCAAGTTGTTAATGCAAAGAAAAGTAAAGTGCTACTTCAGTGAATATACAAATGATAAAGCAATAATAAAGCAAAACAGCCATAGCTGATATGGAGAAAGTTTTAGTGGTCTAGATAGAAGATCAAACCAACCAGATTTCCTTAAGCCAAAGACTAATCCAGTGAAATGTCCTAACTCTGTTCAATTCTATGGAGGCTGAGAGCAGTGAGAAAGCTGCAGCAGAAAAGTTTGAAGCTAGCAGATGTTGGTTCATGAGGTTTAAGGAAACCATCTCCATAACAGAAAAGTGCAAGGTGAAGCAGCAAGTGCTAATGTAGAAGCTGCAGTAAATTATCCAGAAGATCTAGCTTAGATAATTGATGAAATTGGCTACACTAAACAACAGATTTTCAGTGTAGATGAAACAGTCTTCTATTGGAAGAAGATGCCATCTAGGACTTTCATAGCTAGAGAGGAGAAGTCAATGTCTGGCTTCAAAGCTTCAAAGGACAGGCTGATTTTTTCTTTTTTAATGAGTTGTTTTAAAAAATGTTGTTATTGATACATAATATTTATACATATTTATGGGGTAGATGTGATATTTTGTTCTATGCACAGAATATGTAATAATCAAGTCAAGGTATTTGGGTATCCATTGCCTCAAGTATTTATTATTTCTATGTGTTTGGAACATTTAAAGTCCTCTCTTCTAGCTGTCTTGAAATATACATCATCGTTAACTCTAGTCTCTCTATTCTGCTACCAGACATTAGAACTTATTCCTTCTATCTAACTGGAAGTTTATACCCATTTGCCAACTTCCTTTCATCTTCCTCTGCCACACACACCCTTCCCATCCTCTGATATCTATCATTCTACTCTCCACCTCCATGAGATCAACATTTTTAGCTCCTACATATGAGTGAGAACATATGATACTTGCCTTTCTGCGCCTGGCTTATTTTGCTTAACATAATGACCTCAGTTCCATTTGTGTTGCTGTAAATGACATGACTTCATTCTATTTTATGTCTGAATAGTATTCAATTCTGTAGATACACCACATTTTCTTTATCCATTCTTCTGTTGATAAACACTTAGGTTATTTCAACATCTTTACTATTGTGCATAATGCTTCAATAAACATTGGAATACTTGATATACTAATTTCTTTTTGTTTTGATAAATGCCCAGTAGGGGAATTGCTGGATCATACAGTAGTTCTATTTTTAGTTCTTTGAAAAATGTCTATACTGTTTTTCATAGTGTTGATCAGTTAGTACCAATTTGATGGTGAGTGCATGTGGTGCTTGTTTTTCCATTCTTGTGATACCTCGCTTCGAAGGATAGGTTCAAGCTCTATCCAGGCTAACAGAAGAGGTGCTGGATCACCATCATTTTGTAATTAGTATTCCACAGTATACATATACCACATTTTATTAATGCATTCATGGATTGAAGGGCACTTGGGTTGTTTCCACGTCCTTGCAATAGTAAATTGTGCTGGCATCAACATTCGAGTGCAGATGTCTTTATTACAGAATGTCTTTTTCCTTTGGGTAGATGCCTAGTAGTGGGATTGCTGGATCAAATCGTATTTCTACTTTTATCGCCTTCAGGTATCTCCAAATTATTTTCCACAGGGGTTGTACTAATCTGCATAGTGTCTTATACTTATCTACAACCTTAAGAATATCTTATTATGTTCTTTGTTTTTTTTTGGAGAGAGTTGGGTATGGAGTTGTCATAGGAGGAGGAATATACACATTACTTAAAAGAGCATGGGATAGGGAAGAAATTGAGAATTAGAGAGGAAAAAAGCAAATAAAGCCTATCAGAAGCTTCTTACATCACCATCTTCCTAAAACTATGATGGAGGTGGTGGTCCAGAGTGTGTGATTATATTACTCCTCCACCCCCTCCACCTCACCTCCCTGTCTTTTTCAATGAAAGGTTCACCTAGCTTCATAAATATTTGTGTCTGTCCCTCTCCTACTTGCATCAGCCTTGTGTTTGTCTTTGCCTTTCTCTGTCTTTGTATCTGTTAGTTTCTTTATCAAGCTTTCCCTCAGGAAACTTTTTCGTTCTTCACCAGCCCAGTATTTCATCCTCGGGTTGCCCTATGTTTCTTCAAAGGGCTGGCTGCTCCAAGAATGTAAGTACGAGTCGCCCCAAATATCTCTCCGAACTGCCACTAGATGGCAGTGTCTGGGAACTTTGCCTACTGGGCCTAGGCATTCATCAGAGACTGACTGCTGAGTGGTGGGATGTTGTTTCACTTGGTTATTCTGCTCTTAGGCTGTTGCAACAAGTTGCTGACAAAAGGTACTAGACATAGCTGGATACCTTTGAGTATTATAGAATAAAAATCATGTTTGGAAAACACTCAGGGCTAGAAAAGCTTATTCTCTAAGCTGGTGAATATTTTCCCTCACCTCAATTCTCATACAAGTTCCTAGCCACAAACTTCCCTTAGATTCCTTTTTATTCTGCCTTTAGCTGTTTTTGTTATTTGATTTTACGTTTTGTACTAATTGATTTTTCCCCTCCTTCCCCAGCCTTGTTAGTAAGCTGGGTTGACCCTCTTTCTTTCATTTGAGCATGGACATATGGAATCATGTGCTGTCAAAGCTTAAAGGACTTTTAGACATCATTGAGTCCAACGCTACTATTTACAGATGAAGAAACTGAGGAAAAGAAAGAACAGAAACTTATTCAAGATCATGTGACACGAACACTCTTACACTGCTGGTGGGACTGCAAATTAGTGCAACCTCTGTGGAAAAGAATTTGGAGATTCCTCAAAGAGCTAAAAATAGAAATACCATTTGATACGGGAATAGCATTATTAGGCATCTACCCAAAAGAGCAGAAGACATTCTATAATAAAGACATCTGCACCCGAATGTTTATGGCAGCACAATTCACTATTGCTAGGTCATGGAAACAACCCAAGTGCCCATCAATTCATGAGTGGATGATTAAAATTTGGTATATGTTTACAAAGAAATATTACTCAATTTTAAGAAACGACAGTGAGCTAGCACCGCTTATATTATCCTGGATTGAACTTGAGCCCATTATTCGAAGTGAGGTGACACAAGACCGGAAGAATGGACCCCACATGTACTCGCCATCAAATTGTTACTGACTGATTAACACTACGGTGCTCAAATGGTGGTGGTGTTCACCAGGGATTTGGGGGTTGGTGGGGTAGGCCCACATCTGAGGGATGTGGAGAGCATTGTGGAGGGGAGGGGCATGTTTGAAATGTAGTTGGGGGATGGGAATTAGGGGACTTAATAGGGGGAAGGAAATCTTCTAAAACTGATTTATGTGAATAGCTGTACAACTTGGTAAATTTACTAATAAGTATTTAATTGTTCACTTAAAATGGAGTAATGGCATGGAATGTAAATTATACTTTAATAAATTTGTCTGAAAAAAATATCATGTAAAAAATTCAAGGTAGAATCCTATGGGTTAATCCTATAACATGCTTGTAATACTCAACAAAACACCCAGAATATTATTTTTGATCCATTAATTGTGGATCTAGCACAACTGGGGAAGGGGAGGGTAATGGAAGGTATTAAGACATGGTACCTGTCCTCCAGACACTTGGAATCTAGGTGCAAAGATAGACTTATATAAAATGAAAAAGAATGAATGCCTTGTGTGATAAGGCAGTATAAGAAAAATGCTACTGTGTACAAGTAGCACAGGGATTCAGAGGAGCAATAGCTCTAAGAGGAAACAGGTCCATGGGTGGAGGTAGAGGGGTGGACACAGGATGAAGCTTGGAGATGGGAAATTCAAGGATTATGATTATTCAGGGGTCAAGGTCTATACTGATTTCAGTAGAGAGTGAGGGTCAACAAGTAATAAGAGACAAGACTCAGTGGAAGGCTGGGACTGTACTGTGCAGGCTCTTAAATGTCAGGCTAATTTTCTGCTAATGCTGAAGAGGAACTTTCAAATATCATATTTTCTGTTTTCAGTGGTAACTTTCCACTATGTTTGATTCTTCAAGAAGTAGCCTCTTGGCTTTGCCCCACTTTTTCCTATTAGTCTCAGCCTCTCAGAAGGGAGATGAAGTGGAACTGAAAAATTAAGCTGGGACTTATTTCCACTACAGCTATTCTGACTCTACCAAGAGTGACCTGGACATTCTCCAACTCTAAACCCCATTTATCCATTTTCCACCCACTCATGGGAGGCTAAGCACCTGGCCTTTGCATCCCACAGCTCCCTTTGTCACAAGGGCCTTCCAGACAGTTTGGAGAGCTCTTAACAGCTGAGAAACACCTAGAGGAGGTGAGCGTGACTTCATACAAATAAAAGAGACATCCACACAAAAGGGCTCTTTAAAAGCAGCCCGAACATGGGAACAATCCAAGAGCCCTTTCAAACTGTCAAGAGTACATCAGTGCTCAAGCATCTTGGCCAGCCACTTTTCAAAGCCAAACAAAGCCACCTCCTCTCTTTCTCAACTTTCCCCTTGTATTCCCAAATGGCTTGAGGTCTGTCTTTCTACCAGGATACAGTGGATACCTGCCTTAGCATCCTCTGTCTGGCTTTAATCCTGCCATTTGCTGCCTTCCCCTCCCTCCAGCACACTATGCTTTTCCTCTTAGTCTCTGCTTGGTATAGAGCCTGGCACATATTACATGCTCAATAAATGGTGTTTTTCAGACAACCTACAGAATGGGTGAAAATTTTCACAAGCTACGCATCCAATAAAGGGCTGATAATTAGAATCTATTTAGAACTCAGGAAAATCAGCAAGGAAAAATCAAACAACCCTATCAAAAAGTGGGCAAAGGACATGAACAGAAACTTCCCAAAAGAAGACAGAATAATGGCCAACAAACATATGAAAAAATGCTCAACATCTCTAATCATCAGGGAAATGCAAATCAAAACCGCAATGAGATATCACTTATCTCCAGCGAGAATGGCCTTTATTAAAAAGTCCCAAAACAATAAATGTTGGTGTGGATGTGGAGAGATAGGAACATTCCTACATTGCTGGTGGGACTGCAAACTAGTGCAACCTCTGTGGAAAGCAATATGGAGATTCCCTAAAGCAATACAAGTAGATCTACCATTTGATCCAGCAATCCCATTACTGGGCATCTACCCAAAAGACCAAATTCACTCTATAAAAAAGACACTTGCACTCAAATGTTTATACCAGCACAATTCACAATTGCAAAGATGTGAAAACAACCTAAGTGCCCATCAATACATGAGTGGATTAATAAAATGTGGTATATGTATACCATGGAGTACTATTCGGCTATAAGAAACAACAGTGATATAGCACCTCTTGTATTTTCCTGGATAGAACTGGAACCCATTCTACTAAGTATCCCAAGAATGGAAAAATAAGCACCACATGTAATCACCAGCAAACTGGTATTAACTGAGCAACACCTAAGTGGACATATAGGAATAACAGTTATTGGGTGTCAGGCAGATGGGAGGGGGAGAAGAGGGAGGAGGGAATGGGTATATACATACTTAATGAGTGTGATGTGCACCATCTGGGGGATGGACATGCAGGAAGCTCTGACTCCAGGGGGGAAGGGGGGAAAGGCAACACACTTAACCTAAACATTTGTACCCCCATAATATGCTAAAATAAAATAAAATAAAATAAAATAAATAAATAAATGGTGTTTTTTTCCTTCACAGGGGCCTTGGAGATAATCTGGGCCAGAACACCATGGAGCCATTTAATGGGCTGTTGGGGATAGGGGTTATTGGAAAAATAAGGAAATATTTGTGATAATTACAGTCCTTATTTCTGTAACTGATTACATGATGGTAGCTGGTATTTATAACTACCTTCTCTCATTGCCTATTCTCTATTCCCTTTGCCTTCAGCAAGCACCTCAGTTGGTCATAATTCTTTACTTGGTGGGGCGATACAAACCTTTATTCTTGAAGGATCTGGGCCATTAGTAGTCCTGCCTGGATTGGGTTGTTGTATTTTTCCATTCACCATAATCACAGGACATGGAAATACCAAGAGATGCCCTAAGAGATCTCCTGTATTCCAGACATATTCTTCCTTACCTCCACCGTGGAGTAGTAATCCAGTTTCCCCTTGGTAGTCAGGGTCAATCACCCTGGTGAACACAGTAACACCCTTCTTTGTGTGTTGATTCAGAGACATGGGGAGCCTAAAGTGTCAGAGTAGCAACCTGAACTTCTAGTTCAATAGAGTCATTGTAATGTCTCTTGCTGGAAGCATTCCTCCCTTTGGAAGTAAGACCTCTTGACCAGAAGACCATAAGGCTTACAATTTTGCTAGTGGATCACTAGGGGTAATGGTGAGTGGTGCCACTTCCATTTCCACCCCTTAATTGCTAGACCCATGAATCCTGGCTATAAGAGAAACAGCACCGTATATTGGACACTGATTCAGAGCATGTAAAGTCTTCTGGAGAACTTTGTCCCAGTTCTAGCTGGTGCTGTAACTGAGTCTTCAAAGGGTCATTGTACTTTGCTATCAAGCCAGCTGCTTCAGGATGGTGGAAAGCATGATAAGACTAGTGAATTCTATGAGCATGGGCCCATTGCTCCATTTCATTTGCTATGAAGTGAGTTCCTTGATCAGAAGCAGTGCTGTATGGAATACTATGATGGTAGATAAGGTATTTTTTAAGTCGATGGGTTGTAGATTTGGCAGAATCATTGTGTGCAGGGAAGACAAATCCTTATCCAGAGCAATGTCTATTTTATTAAGGACAAAATACTTCCCCTTCCATGATGGAGGTGGCCCAACACAATAAGCATGCCAGGTAGCTGGCTGATCACTCCAGGGAATAATGTCATATTGGGGATTCAGTGTTGGCATCTGCTACTGGCAGATTGGGCACTCAGTCATGACTGTAGCCAGGTCAGCCATTGTGAGTAGACATCCACATTGCTGAGCCCATGCATAACCTCCATCCTTGTCTCCATGGCCAGTTTATTCAGGAGCCTATTGGGTGATGATGGAGTGGCTGGGGAAAGAAGATAACTGGTATCCACAGAATGGGTTATTTATCTACTTGATTATTAAAATCCTCCTCTGCTAAGGTCACCTTTTGATTAGCATTCATATGAGACACAAATATCTTCATATTTTTTGCCTATTCATAGAAGTCTATCCATGTACTTCTTCCTCAAATTTCTTTCTCATCAATTTTCCATCATGTTCTCTCTAAGTTCCTGACCATCCAGCTAAACCATTGGCCACAGCCCATGAACTGGTATGTGATCATATGTCTGACCATTTTTTTCTTTCAAGCAAAGTGAATGACCAGGTGCACTGTTTAAAGTTCTGCCTACCAGGGGGATTTCCCTTCATCACTGTCCTTCAGGTATGTCCCAGAAAGGGGTTGTAGTGCTATAGCTGGCCACTTTTGGGTAGTGCCTGTATATCACACAGAACCATCTACAAACCAGGTCCAGGTTCTTTCTTCTTCTGTCTGTTGATCATAGGAAACTCCTCCTGAGGCCATAGTTGCAAGCTTGGAGAGAGAAGATAGTGTGGCAGGAGTGAGGACCATGGGCATTTGGACCACTTCTTCATGTAACTTATTTGTGCCCTTAGGTCTTGCTTGGGTCAACTAAGTATAAACCACTTCCGTTTAAGAATGGAGTGTTGTGGTACGTGCCCAATTTTATGGCATGAGTCAGATAACACCCAGTTCATGATGGGCAGTTCAGGTCACATGGTAATGTGGTGGCCCAGGGGTAAGCTTTCAATCTCTATTAAGACCCAGTAGCAGGTGTTTCTCAAAAGTTTTGCTCCAAAATCCTAAGGGCCTGTATGGCAATTCACCTATATGGGCCTGCTAAAGGCTCCAAACAGCATCCCCATCTGCTACTGACACTTCAAGCAACATTGTGTCTGCTAAATCATATGGCCCAAGTGGCAAAGCAGCTTGCACAGCAGCCTGGACCTGTTGCAGAGCCTTCTCTTTTTCTGGGCCCCACTAAAACTAGCAGCTTTTTGGGTTTTTGGGTCACTCACTAAATGGGCTGGAGTAACACGGTCAAGTGAGGAATATGTTGTAGTTCAAAGAGGCTCACCAGATATTGTGCTTTGTTTTTTGGTTATGGAAGGGGCCAGATGAAACAGTTTATCCTCTACTTTAGCAGGGATATTTCAACAAGCCCCACTCTAGTTAACCCCTAAAAATTTCACTGAGTTAGAGGCCCCCTAAATTTTTGTTGTCTTTGTTTCCCAACCTCTAAGGATGTTGCTCCAGTGCCTTCCTACTTGCATAATTTCCAATCTGCTGTCACCTATATATTCTTTTGAATGTAACATCTCTTTTCTCTGGCTACTTTTAAGAGTTTCTCTTTGTCACTGGTTTTGGGCAGTTTGACTATGATGTGTCTGGCTCTTCTTTTCTTCATATTTCCTGTGCTTGGGGTTAATTAAACTTCTTGGCTCTGTGGGTTTATAGTTTATAGTTCGTTGAATTTTGGAAATTTTTTGACTATTATTTCTTCAAATATATTTTCTGCCCCCCCCACCTCAGAGGAACTCCTTACATGTATATTAAGCCACTTGTTGTTTACCCAAGCTCACTGAAGCTATATTCATGTATATTTTTCTTTCTGTGTTTTACTTTCTATAGTCTCCATTGATATATCTTCATGTTCACTAATCTTTCCTTCTACAATGTGTACTCGGTCATGAATCCCACCCAGTGTGTTTTTATCCTAAACATGGTAGTTTTTATCTCTAGAAGTTCAATTTAGGTCTTGTTTATATCATTCATGTCTCTATACAACTTTCTGAATATATGAAATACAGTTATAGTAACTAGTTTAATGTCCTTTTCTGTTAATTCTGAAACAGTTATTCTCTTCATTATGGTCATGCTTTGCTGCTTGTTTGTATGCCTGGTAATCTTTTATTTAATGTCAGACATTATGGCTTTTACCTCATTGGATGCTAGATGTTTTCATATTCCTAATAAATATTACTGACCTTTGTTCTGAGATGCAGTTAAGTTACTTGGAAACAGTGTGATCCTTTAAAGGTCTAGTTTTATAATCCATTAGGCCAGTCTGAAAGCATGTTCAGTTTAGGCCTAATTATTCTCCAAGTACTCAGGCAAGACCTTTCTGAGTACTCTACCCAATGCCCTGGAAATATGAGATTTTACAATCTGGCTGGTTGGGAACAAGTACTACTCTTGGCCCTGGTTAAGTGCTAGTGCAATTACTTCTGATCCTTTTGGGTGGTTCTTTCCCCAGCATCAGGTAGTTTTCTCACAGGCACAGTTTAGTACTCAGCTGAATACTTGAGGACTGGAACCCTCTGCAGACCTCTGGAGTTCCCTCTCTATGCAGCCTTCTCCTGGTATTCTGTTCTGAGAATTCCAGCCTCCTTATTTTCCCCAGATTATCAGTTCTATCTCTTCAACTCAGAGCATCTGTCACACTCTACCTCGCTTCCCCCTTTCTGGGCTCCTTCATTTATTTCCCGTCTTCCAGGGATTACTGTTCTTCATTACCTAATGTTTGGTCATGAAAAGTGTTGTATCACATGTTTCTTCCAATTTTTTGGTTGTTTTGGGTGGGAGGATAAATCTGGTCCCTGATACTCATCTAAACCAGAAGCAGAAGCCCATCTTCAGGAAAACTCTTCTATTAGTAACAACATCTAAGTTTCTTCGTTAATGCTTCCTTTGGAGTTTGTTACAGATAGTTCATCTAGTTGCAAGCCCTCTACATCCATGGGCTACATCCAGAATAGGGGCCCTCTGTCTGTATCCATGATATATCTTCCCCATTAGTCTCCTCCCTGATGGCCACTGTCCTTGTCCTCTCAGATTAGAAAACTCATGTCTCACTTAGCTGCAGGCCCTGACAACATCCTCAGAATGAAGTTTGGTATCTTAAAGAAGAGATACCAAGCATCATAGTAGTCCAGAGTTTAACATGTCTCCCTAGATTTCTTTAATTTCCTTCCTTTTAACATTGAGCATACTTAGAAAATTTCCAGGGGATTCCACTGGATCTAAGCATGTCGCAGAGATTCTAAGATTTCCCATGGCTACTTCAATACCACCTAACACTAGGGGAAGTATGATAGATGGGGAAGTTGAAATGGAAAACCATAGTTTTAACTGATTCAAGTTAAACTATTTTACAAAGCTATTTAATAATTTTACAAAAACATATGACCAATTCTAGGGTCATTCTCAGGGGCTCAGAAAAATTATGTACAAATGAAGGGCTCTGAAACTTTAAGGTTCGTTAGCTACATGGTAAATCCACCCCTGGATATGCCATTTTGATGTTCTACCTTAGTCTATATGCTGGAATCTTCCTTTTAGAGTTTATCTCTGTATCTTCATTAACTCCCTGCTGAGCAACTGATCTCTACTTTTGAACTTCGTATTGGTAATTGGTTTTGGTCACTCAAGTACCTCTTTTCAAAATACTTAACTTTCTCATTATCCCACCCTTCCTCATCCTTCACCTAGTGCTACTGTAAACACTCGCACAGTTCTTGCTCAACCCTCATGCTTCCACCCTTGCCAAACTCTGACCAGCTCCTCAAATGTATCTAGACAAGCCACTTAGTAAGAGGCAAAATTGAGTGGGTGTAGATCATAGTGACATGTCTCATCAAATTTACTAGGTAGTAGAAAGAAGAAGATCACCTGCCTTTTATAAACTTTTGAGAAACAGCATGTATAAATGTGAGATGACATAGACAATTTCCAAAGAAACAATGATATATATCAATGAAAGATTTTGTCCCTACCCACTGGTCCTCACAGTGGATTGGTGGACAATTATGGAGCTTAGATCTTTAGGAACTGGTAGGATAGATTCAATCAAAATATCTTGGAAGTGAATATAAGAATAAAGAACAGGATAGACCGGTTGGAATGGCATGACAAGGGTGATGAATGAAGGATACAATCTAGAGTCAGGGAACAGAAAGAAACTGGAACTCAGTAGAAGCATATCATCAAACAAGCAAATTTTCTTGGATATTAGTGGGTATTCACAGTTCATTTTCATGGATGTATGGTGCCCTTAGCCGGTTAATCAGTCCATTAATTCAAGAACTAGCCAATTGATGTAAGCAAATCCCCACATATCTCAAATCTCTCCCTGTCTATGAGAGCTAAGCATTATTATTCTTTGGCTCAAGCTTTTAATCACATCTATAGAAAACCTAAACTCTATGCAGACTGAAGACAGAGAATGCTGTTTCATCTCCAACTAGCAATGACTGACACAGTGTAAGAGTTCAGTGAGCATATCTTCAACCAGATTTGTTACTCTGTATTTTACTAATCTGTACATTTCTATTTTTCCCATGAGAAAGGGACCATTCTTATTTATTTTTCTACCCTCGGTATCTAGCAGTATGCCTGGAACTTTGTGCACTCTCAATAAATGGTTTCTGAGTGAATGGAAAACTTTGAAAGTGCAATGCATTGCTTTGTGAGTCACATCAAAGTGACACTGATGGCAGTGTTTAACACTTCCCTAAGAATCTAAAACGGTTTCTTCCAGCTCTTGAGAAGGACAGAACTAGAATTGATTTAAATAATAGGAGGGAGAATGGGATGACCTGAACCAGGATTTCAGGTGTACCTTCCCCACAATAGCTCAGGTGCCCAAAAGAGTAGAGGACATACCATTCTTAGCTGTTGTCACCTTCAGGTATGCTCACTTTTTTTCCTTTGGAGCATTTAGTCTGACGTTAAGCCCATTCAGTAAAATTTTGACTTCAGGTGTTGTGTTTTTCAAGCCTGAATATTCAATTTTTTAAATTTAAATTGACATTATTCAATCTTTAAGAAGGTGTTGATTAATCAGTATGTGATGGGAATTGATAACTTATTGGTTTTCAAACCTTAAATAAGTTATTTATTGAGCATGTCAGATAGCAATGTCCTTTTTATCAATATACTGTGCCATAAATCTGCAATATTTTACCACTTACTTTAAAATCAGCAAAGCAAGCAAAATATTCTTATAGTAGTTTGTGTAGTTATCATTGGCCTTCCAAACTCTCAAAAATTGGATATGTTATTCTACTTGGGATTAAGTAAAATGTACATAAACTGAAGATATTTGTTGCAGAGTTGCTTTTCCTTTTTAGACTTATCTTTTAAAACTATTTTTATGTTTTTATGGTAAGAACACTTAACATGAGATCTACTTTCTTAAATTTTGAAGTGTACAATACATTATTGTTGACTATAGGTACAATCTTGTATAGCAGATCTCTAGCGCATATTCATCTTGCTTGACTGAAGCTTTATGCCCATTGATTAGTAACTTCTGATTTTCCACTCCCTCCATCCCCTGGCAACCACCAATCAACTCTTTGATTCTATTAATTTGACTATTTTACTTATACTACATATAAGTGAAATCATGCAGTATTTGCCTTT
The DNA here is from genome assembly GCA_963574885.1 of Lepilemur ruficaudatus. Taxonomy (NCBI): domain Eukaryota; kingdom Metazoa; phylum Chordata; class Mammalia; order Primates; family Lepilemuridae; genus Lepilemur; species Lepilemur ruficaudatus. The sequence goes on along the minus strand of CAUYRT010087458.1, from coordinate 3,328 downwards.
CTGTGACTGATTTATTTCACTTAGCATAATGTCATCAAGTTTCATCTATGTTGTCCCATATTGTAAATTTTCCTTCTTTTTAAAGGCCAAATAATATTCTATTGTATATGTATATACCACATTTTCCTTATTCATTTACCTATTGATAGACATTTAGGCTGTTTGCACATCCTGACTATTGTAAATAGTGCTGCAATGAACATCGGAGTGCTGGGATCCTAATTTCAATTCTTGTGTCTAATGTTAATATATTAGTTATGATGAACTGTAGTTCTTCAGTAGGTTACCACAGGAAAAAGTGAGTAAATGGTATAGGGGATATCTTATTATTTCTTACAACTTGTGCAAATCTATACTTATCACAAATAAAAAGTTTAATTAAAGAAAATACACTAAAAATTATTTTGTGTGGCTAAACATCCAGAAGTGGTATTGCTGGATCATATGGTAGTTATAATTTTAATTTTTTGAGGAACTTCCATACTGTTTTTCATAGTGGTTGCACCATTTTACATTCCATCCACAATGTATAAGAATTCTGATTTTTCCACAGTCTCATCAACACTTGTTGTCTTTGTTTTTCTGATTATAGCCATCCTAACAGGTGTGAGGTGATATTTCATTTGTGGTTTTGATTTGCATTTACCTAATGATTAGTGATGATGAGCATTTTTTCATATACTTATTGGCCATTTGTATGCCTTCTTTGGACAAATGTCTATTCAGGTCCTTTGCACATTTTTAAATCAGGTTATTATTATAGGTTTTTTTGTTTTGTTTTGTTTTTGCTATTAAATTGTAGAAGATTTTATATATATAATTTAACCCCATATTAGGTATATGGTTTACAAGTATTTTCTCCCATTCCATAGGTTGCCTTTTCACTCTGATTGTTTCCTTTGCTGTGCAGAAACCTTTTTTTTTTTTTTTGACTGAGATATGTTCTTTAATTCTTCAAAGGAAATTTCAACATTTAATGAACACTATTCTAGTCACTTTACATGCAATTTAGCATTTAATCTTCATGACATGAATTATTTTACTTAATCATTTTCAGAGTTCTATTGAGTAGATTATTATCCATATATTATATAATAATCATCCTAAGACTTGGAGAGTTTAGGTACTTGTTCAAGATCACACCACTAAAAAGTGACAGGGCTAGATCCCAAGTGACTAATGGTCACTCAAGTGCCTAGTGATTTAGGCAACTTACTTAACCTCATTAAGCTTTTATAAAATTGGAATACTATTTTTTTAGGATGGTTAAACTTATAATTTTTCAGCTGTATTTTATTTTATTTTATTTTATTTTTATTTAAGGTATTATGAGGGTACAAACATTTTGGTTACATTTTATGTCTTTGCCTCACCCAAGCGAGGATTAGAGGCATGCCTTTCCCCTCTACAATGCTCACCACATCCACTAGTTGTGGATTTACCCCCTGCCAAACCCCTAATCCCTGGAGAATATTACTACCATGTGAGCACCATAGTGTTGATCAGACAGGTGCAGAAACCTTTTAATTTGATATAGTACTGTTTGTCTATTTTTGCTTTGGTTGTCTGTGATTTTGGTGTCATATCCATGAAATTATTGCAAAGATCAACATCATAAAGATATTCTCCTATGTTTTCTTCTAGGATTTTTATATTTTCCAGTCTTACATTTAGGTCATTTACCATTTTGAATTGATTTTTGTATCTGATCTAATTCCATCATTTTGCATGTGGATATCCTGTTTTCTAACACTGTTTGTTGAAGATAGTATTCTTTCCCATTGTGTAGTCTTGGCACCCTTGTCAAAAAGATCAGAGGACCATGGATTTATTTTTGGACTCTCTATTCTGTTCCATTGGTATATGAGTCTGTTTTTATGCCACTACCATACTATTTTGACTACTGAAGTTTTGTAATATGTGTTGGAATCTGAAAGTGTAATGTTTCCAGCTCTGTTCTCCTTGCTCAAGATTGCTTTAGCTATTCAAAGTCTTTTATGGTTCTGTACAAACTTTAGGATTATTTTCTTCTATTTCTGTGAAAAATGACTTTGGAATTTTGATAGAGATTGCTCTGAATCTGTAGATCACTTTGGGTGGTATGGACATTTTGTCAATATTGATTCTTTTAATCCATAGATACTAGATACATTCCATTTATTTGTGTCTTCTTCAGTTTCTTTCACCAATGTTTTATAGATTTCAGCGTACAGATCTTTTACTCCCTTGGTTAAAGACAGTAACAAATGTTGGCAAGGATGTGGAGAAAGGGGAACCCTTTCACACTGTTGGTGGGAATGTAAATTAGTTAAACCAGTGTGGAGTTTCCTCAAAAAACTAAAAATAGAACTGCCATATGAGCTAGCAATCCCACTTCTAGGTATATATCCAAAAGAAGGGAAATCAATGTGTGGAAAAGATACCTATCCTCCCATGTTTATTGCAGCACTATTCACAGTAGCCAAGATTTGGAATCAACTTAAGTGTCTATCAGTGGATGAATGGATAAAGGAATGGTGGTAATATACAAAATGGAATATCATATATCCATAAAAGTACTGAAATCCTGCCATTTGCAACTTGGATGGAACTGGAGAACATTATGTTAAGCCAAGTACAGAAAGACAAATCTTATATGCTCTCACTCATATATTGGAACTAAGTATTAAAACAATTGATCTCATGGAGACAGAGAGTAGAACGATAGTTACCAGAGGCTGGAAGGGTAGTGGAGACGGGATAATAAAGTGGAGATGGTTAATGGGTGCAAAAATAGAGTCAGATAATTATATAGAATGAACAATATTTGATAACACAACAAAGTGACTATAATCAATAAGTTTTAACATCATATGTTAAAATGACTAAAAGAGTAGAATTAGAATGTTCCTAAGACAAAGAAATGATAAATGCCTGAGGTGATGGTTACTCCAATTACCCTGATTTGATTAATACATATTGTATGCCTGCATCAAAACATCACATGTACCCTCTAAAGATATACAACTATTATGTACCTATAATAATTAAAACTAAAAGATATTTTAAAAGGTGGCTAAGATAATCACAAGACCTACTTTATTTTTCATCTCTAAGGAATCACAGTCCTCTACTTTTTTTGTTTGTTTGTTTGTTTGTTTGTTTGTTCTCTTTTATTGGGGGAAAACTACAAAGCATTTACAGTGCTATGTTTACAGTCACAATTTGTAGTGAGCTGATTTCCCAAAATATATTACCACTCAAGTTGACTTATCTTGTGACATTCAAAAACCTGCTCTGTCAAAGTAGTCCATGGAGTACATACATAGTGCTCCAACTGTATCTACGT
>CAUYRT010087456.1:0-49732 GCA_963574885.1 Lepilemur ruficaudatus | reverse complement strand
CCATTGTTTCTTATAGATGCCCAGTAATGGGATTGCTGGATCAAATGGCAGATCTACTTGTATCTCTTTAAGGTTATCTCCATTTTGCTTTCCAAAGAGATTGAACTAGTCTGCAGTCCTACCAGCAATGTAGGAGTGTTCCTATCTCTCTGCATCCATGCCAACATTTATTATTTTGGGACTTTTTGATAAAGGCAATTCTCACTGGATATAAGTGATATCTCATTGTGGTTTTGATTTGCATTTTCCTGATGATTAGAGATATTGAACATTTTTTCATATGTTTGTTGGCCATTATTCTGTCGTCTTTTGGAAAGTTTCTGTTCATGTCCTTTGCCCACTTTTTGATAGGATTGTTTGATTTTTTTCTTGCTGATTTTCCTGAGTTCTATATAGATGCAACAACAAGGAGTATTTTTGTATTTCATTAGTTTTACATTTGGTCTTTAGGAGTGTTTTAAAGCTCTCCTTTTATTTTGCACATTTCTTGTTATGTTTATTCCTAATTATACCTTTTTTGTTGGTATTGTCAATGTGGATTTGCTCTACCAAATCTAACTCTAATTGATTATTGTATATATGCAAATTGTTGATTTCTGTGCATTAATTTTGTATCCTGTTAATTTATTGAATTCTTTTATTTGAAGTAGTTTAGTAATGATTCTCTTGAGTTTTCTTAGGAAATATGCAAATAGATATAGTTTTTCTTCTTCTTTTCCAGTTCTTATATTTCTAATTGATTTGCCTTATCTAATTGCATTGTCTAGTACATTCAAGTATTAAATAGTAATGAAAGTAGTGATCATTCTTACCTCTTCCTGATTTTAGTGGAAATGCCTGATGTATTACTCCATTAAATGTGATGCTGGCTTAGGACTAATGTGTGTTTACATATGGGTGAATATATTGATGAATGTGAGTGTGTGTGTGTCTGTTTATAAAGCCAAGTTAAGGAAATAACTGTTAATTTTTTATGTTCTTGAGTGGTTTCTTCTATTTGTATGGAATGGGTATTGAATTTTTTGAAGGGCTTATTTTGCATCTATGGAAATATATGTTCCTCTAAAATTTATTAATATGGTATAATAGATGGCTGAGTTTCTAATATTGAACCAAACTTTCCAGGAAAAAAAATCTTAATTTGTTATGCCATAGTATTTACTTAATATGGTGTTGAAGTATGTTTACTAATATTTCATGAGGTACTTTCATATTGGTATTCATCAGTGATGTTGGTCTATTATTTTTTAATTTTGTACTGTATCAGATTTTGGAATCAACATACTTTCTTCATAAAAAGAATTTGGAGGGTTTACTTCATTGTCTGTGTTTCAAAACTGTGTTACATTGGGGTCTTTGAATGTGAGACCACTTGATTCTGTTGCTTTTCTATGATGTATTTCTATGTAATTCTATTTTTTCCTATGGAAATGATTCCTTAAGCTCTATCTGTAGTTTGATAGATTTTAGCAGTTACTCATTTTATTAAGTTTTTGAAATTTGTATGGTAGTCTTCATTGTGGTTTATCACTTGTAAATTTTTCTACTTCAGTAATTGCTTCTTTTTAGTTATTTTTAATTTTATTTTGCTGTCTCCCTTTTCTCTGTCTTGATGAAGATGGCTTGTCTATTTTGTTAAATTTTCAACAAACTTCAGTTTTGATTTATTAATGAGATACATTGTTTTTCTCTTTCCTATCTCATTAATTTCTTATTTTACCTTTATTATATCTTATGTGCTTTTAATTTCATCTTTTCCTTCTTTTTCTAGGTCTTCAATTGGGTGTCTAACTCATTTATTTTCATATTTTAGTTATTCCATAAGTGTTTAAAACTATGGAATTTTCCTCTGGCTACTGCTTTATATTATATCTCAAAGGTTTTGACATATAGTGTTTTTATTATCTTTATTCTTTTAGCAGGTTTGTATTTTCCTTCACCAAAAAGTATATCAATAGGAGGTTCTTAAATTTTCATGTGGAAGGGCCTTTAAAAATTGTTTCTATTAATGCCTAGACTTATTACAACATGAGTAGCTATTGTTTATAATAATTTTACTCTTGGAGTATACTGATGCTTTAATTGTGACTTAGAAGATGAACTGTTTCTGTCAGTCTTCCATGTTTGCTTGAGAAAAAGATAATCTCTGTTTTTAGAGTGTAAAATTCAATATATGTCCAGAAGTTCTGCCTTATTGATTATATTGTTTATGTCATCCATGTCTTTACACGTTTTTGTGCACTTGATCTGTTTCATACCAAGAGTGGTATTTAAAAGTCTCCCCTTGTTAGTATGTTTCTGTTTGTCCCCTTGATTCTTGTGTAGTTTTCTTTTTCTTTTTTTAAATAAAGATCATTTCTATGCTATTTGGTAAATACTCATTAGTACATTCGCTGTGTTTCCTTCTTATTTTATGTGTTTTCTTTGATCTTACGTTCTTCCCAGTTTTTTGGATGGGAGCAATTAATAGAAGTTTGTAATTCTTCTTTTAGGGCTTACCTTGGTACTCACGCTAGTATGATAGCTTTTAGTGGTATTCTTTGACTTCCACCTACTGCGTATTCATTATCAGTGAGCTTATTTTACTTTCCTCTTTCCCTTACTGTTATCTCATTTTTTAGTTGCACTACTTTACTTGTTTATTTTACATTCATCCCAGCCTTATTTTAGTTAGATATAAGTAAATATATTAAATGCTCGCCCTATGGAGGACCTGCTTGAGGCTGTGTTACAGTTAACTTTATTTTTTATATTAATACATAGGAGTAAGTACACTCTTAAATAATGATAAAACATACAGTAAATACATAAATACTGGTTTGAAACCAGTCTAGGCAACATAGCAAGACCCTATCTCTATGCAAAATAAAAAAATTAGCGAGATACAGAGGCGTGTGCCTATAATTTCAGCTACTCAGGAGGCTGAGGTGGGAGATGGCTTGACCCCAAGAGTTCGAGTTTGCAGTGAGGTATGATTGCGCCACTATAATCCAGCCTAGGGTGACAGAGCAAGACCCTGTCTTATAAAACAAAAACAAAAAAAATAAACAGAAATCTTTTTTGATAGCACTGATACTTGAAAGGTAGCTTGGATGGATTTAAAATATTTCACACTTTTTTTCTTGAATTTCTTAAAAATGCTGTTCTGTTGCTTTGCATGTTAAGACAAATGTGGGATTTCTTATTCTTCAAGTCATCTCCATTTTAATAAGAATTTTGAGAAATTATTTAGACAGAAGACTAAAGAAAATCCTTCAGTGGTAGTAGTATATTCAGTAGAGGAAATCTAATTGTCTTCTGTACTAGTTTGGCTAAAAATTATTTTAAATTTGAAATTTAAATTCAAAGTTAAACTATTCAGTCATGTGCCACATAACAGCATTAAGGCTCACATATATGATCGTGGACTTGAGAGATTATAATGGAGCTGAAAAATTTCCATAACTCGTGACATCATAGCTGTCATAATTTTGTAGGGCAACACATTAGTCAAGTGTTTGTGGTGATGCTCTTGTAAACAAACCTGCACTGCCAGCTATATCAAAGTATAGCAAATATAATTATGTACAGTATATGGGACTTTATAATGATAAGTGACTATTTTACTGGTTTACATATCTACTGTACTTGTTATTTTAGAGTGTCCTTACTCCTACTTATAAAAAAAACTTAACTGTAAAACAGCCTCAGGCAGGTCCTTCAGAAGGTATTCCAGAAGAAGGCATTGTTAATATAAGAAATGACAGCCCCGTGTGTGTCATTACCCTTGAGAGACCTTCCAATGGAATAAGATGTTGAGGTGGAAGACAGTGATATCGATGATCCTGACGCTTCGTAGGCCTAGGCTAATTAATATGTGTGCTTCTGTCTTAGTTTTTAACAAAAAAGTCTAAAAAGTAAAAAAAAAATTAATAGAAAAAGCTTATAAAGATATAAAGAAGGAAAATATTTTTGTACAGCTATACAATATGTATTTTAAGGTAAGTGTTACTACAAATGATTCAAAAAGTTTTTTAAAAAATTACAGCGTCTACAAAGTAAAAAATTAGAGTGAGCTAAGGTTAATTTATTCGCAAAGAAGAACTTTTAAAAAAATTTAGTGTAACCTAAGTGTACAGTGTTCATAAGGTCTGCAGTAGTGTGTAGCAGTTCCTTAGGCCTTCATTTTCACTCACCACTCACTCACTCAGAACAAATTTCAGTCCTGCAAGCTTCACTGATGGTAAGTTCCCTATGTAGGTGTATCATTTTTTATGTTTTATACCATGTTTTTACTGTACTTTGTTTAGTTACATGAATATTTACCATTGTTTTACAGTTGCCTACAGTATTTCGTACGGTAACATGCTGTACAGTTTGTAGCCTAGGAGCAATAGGCTGTACCATATGGCCTAGGTGTATAGTAGGCTGTAGCATCTAGGTTTGTGTAAGTATACTATGATGTTTACACAGTGATGAAATTGCCTGATGATGTGTTTCTCAGGGCACATCCCCATTGTTAAGTGACACATGACCGTATTAAGAAACATACACTTACAGAAGTGATACATCTTTAGAATGGACAATATAAATCAATTTCAAGGAACTTTTTGATTTATTGTATTAGGCATTATGTCGTATTCTTTAATAAAATAATGTTTCTAAATCTGTGCTTCTCTGACAGGAAGAAATTATCTTCTTGGACTACCTAAGTTTTTAAATTCTCTTTGAAGCTTTACTGAGTTTGGATTATAATATGGTGTTGCACCACTGATAACTGGAAAGTTAGACTTATGAGTGCTGCTCTAGTAGTATTGGGAAAACACACGTGTCTCTCTGATTTCATTACTGATGGCATTACCAGAAATGATACTGAGTAGAGATTTTGACTAATATCCATTTGCTGTATCTCCTGGTGTCACTAGTGAAGACAGTTGAAGCAGTATAACTAAAATCACAACTTTTATTTCAGTGGTACAGATGCTATCCTCACATCTGGAAGGGCACCCCTTTGTTGATCAGAAGCATATTTCATGCACCAGCTTACATTCCTGCTCTTATATAAAGTCTTTTTTGATGATTCTGGTCTATACTGATCTTCTCATTTTTCTTATTTCCTTTCTCTCCTAATGTAGTATATTTTAAATCCGTGACTCAGGGCTCACTTGCCTTGTGTTGTCTTACATTCAGAACTAGAACGAACTCTTTAAGACTTATAGGTAGGAATACTTCTCATTCTTTTGTATTTCTTATAGCACATATGTTTGTATTCCTTTCCTATAACCCTTCAAGAAATACTTTATTGATTGTTTAAGACATGAGGCCAGTCTTTATGCAGTATCTGTCATCTCATTTAGTGTCAGGAATACCTTGATTGCTAAGCTTCTTGCCCCATCGTGCTCCATATGTTTCTGTTCCAAAGCTGCCTACTGAGTCAAAGAGGACAGCCCTCACAGAGAAGGACAGTTCTTAATGTCAATGCAGGATACCTGTGATTTTTAAAAACACTTGTCACAGTGCCTTCTTGACTACTTGGAGTTGTGTTGAACTGAGAATGCTCATTGCAGAAGGTAATGTTTATGTTTCCAAAGTGTCCTGCCTATTTCTGTACAGTTAAGAAAGTTGAAAAGTTTAAGTTTAGAAAAAAAAAATTAATGATCTGGGAGAAGAAATTGTAGCACCTGACCTGTATCTGGTAGCAAAATACTCACTGTAAGATTTCCTAGGATATTCATAGGGTAGGGTCATAAGCCTCATTAAAGCTACTTGTTCACAGTTTGCTAGAGGGAATTCTAACACAATCCATTTATCAATCATGCTTGCTTGTGAAGTGGAGTGTGATTGTGTTTGTACGAATTTTACACGGAATGTGCACATAATACAGTTACCATTTAGAAGTAGCATTTCCTTTGTTGAACATATAAAAATTTAGTTCTGGTCGCCTCTATATATGAACATATATAAAATTTAGTTCTGATAATACTCTTATCTTTCATTATCTCTAGAATAATGTTATATATCTTAGCTTGGTGATACTATAATATTAATAGGTAATATAGCTGGTGAGGCTACTATAAAGTATGTTGTTACCATGTGGATGGGTTATATCGTAGATTAAATAGCATAGTGGTATTTATAGTCACTCATAACATGCAATAAGATGCATGTTATTCTTTTTTTCTTTCCTAGGGAGGTTCTGCTGTATGTTTTCAGTTAAGCAAAGAGACTTTGGAAATTGTTCCTGTGGTTTTATTTATTTGGACTTTTAAAATTAATATTTTATGAGTTTTATATTAATAAGATTATTTTTATAATGCATACTTTCACTGAATTTTTCTTTATCTCAGGATAGCTATTTGTCATATGAATATATTGTTTTTGAGCTTTAATAATTTCCTATATATCTCTTTTTCACAGATCACTTCTATAAACTGTCTTGGGGTTCTTTCAGTATGATTTGTCAAATGAAAATAAAGTCAACTCCAAATTTTATTTCCATCTGACTGTGTAATGTGTTAGTACTGCTGTTTTACTAAACTCTAATATGTTTATTAAGCTATTTTAAAATTGTTTAATCACATGCATTTTTTTAGCTTAATAGCATTCTTCTGATTGTCAAAATTCTTTCTTAACATGGGCCTAATCAGATTAGAGCCATATTAAAAAATTCTTATTTTGATATATTATGCAAATAATAGCTATCGGACTATGGAATACTAGAGTGTTATTATTGGAAGGTAGTGACGGGTGGAAAGTATTGAAGAAAACAACATAATAATTACTATTTAGAAGGTGTAGTTTCCATATTTACAATTTTTGTGAAGCTTATTTTCCCGTGCTACTAAGACTCTGAAGCAAGTAAGAACCTGTTAAACATATAATTTTCCTCTAGGATAATAAACTATTTTTAACCTTTTATTTTAAAAATTTTCGAACATACTGAAAAATAGAGAACTCCTTATGCCTATCACTTTAATTTAGAAATTAACATTTAAAACTTTTGTTTGATCTATGTTTTGACTGATATATTGTAAATTATAGATATCATGACATTTTACCTAAATACTTAAGTATATGTGCATCTCCCAAAAATAAGGGCAATTCACCATATTATCACAATGTTATTATCACTCATAACAAAATTAACAATCATTCCTTAATATCAGGTACAATTTTATTTCTCCCACTTTCTTCTTTATCCTAAAATTTATGAGACTATGGGATACAGATAATTGTTATTCCAGTTTCACTTCTGCTCTTTTCTTTTTCTGTGACTTTTTTCAGTAGTCTTTTTTGTGCCATAGCTTTCCTTTCTGTAAGTCGAGTAAATTTAGATCATGTAATCTCTTTGGTCTCTTTTCTGTCTCATAGCCTCTGACTCACTGGATAGAACTGGTTGTCAGCTACAAATCTGAGTTAAGACAGAACCAGGTGAATGTGATTTCTTTCAGTTATATGTTTATCAGAAGAGCAAGTTTCTTGTCTAAGTAGGAAAACGGATTGTGTTTCATTTCCTGTTATGTTTCCAGCAGCTGGTACAGAGCATGGAATATAATAAGCACTCAATAAATAAGTGAGAAATTGAGTAGATTAATGCATAAGTGATTCTGTTACTTAGTCAGCGTTCAGAAGTAATAGGTAAAACCAACCAAGTGGAGCTGGTTGTAGTATAGCCAGGTACAGTAACCAAGTCATTTGTACATTTCTTAAATTTCTATTGGGAGAGATTTAGCTGCTCTGTCATGAGACCTTTACTATTTAATATAGCCATTATGAGCATTTTCTTGTAGATAAAACTCTGTCAGCATATTCACAAAGAGTAACTGAGAATGGTGACTGCTATGAGTTGAATTGTGTCCCTTCAAAAGCTTTTGACATCTTCACTCCCACTGCCTGTGAATATAACCTTCTTTGAAAATAGGGCACTTGCAGATGATCAAGTTGAGATGAGATCATTAGGGAGGGTCCTAATCCAATATACAGGTTCCTTATAATAAAAAGGGAAAATTTGAATACAGACATGCATAGAGGGAAAATAATATGGAGAGATGGGGAGCATATCGTCTACAAGCCAAGAAATACTTGAGGCTATCAGAACCTAGGAGAGAGGCATGGAACAGATTATCCCTCACAGCTCTCAGAAGAAACCAGCCCCACTGACACCTTGATTTCAGACTTCTAGCCTCCAGGACTGTGAGACATTACATTTTTGTTGTGTAAGCACCAGCTCATGGTGTTCCTGCAAAACTAATACAGAGACTTAGACATAAATCTTTGGGTAGAGATTGAGATCATAAATTTTCCAAATAATTTTAATAGAAATCTCAAGATAATGTTCTATTCCATGTAAATTGCTCAGACCTTATCATGAATACCAGTGTATTTTAGCCATATGTGACCTTTGGGCAACAGAATAGGGAAAGAGAAAAAATAGGGGAAAGTGGGAACAGAGGGCAGAAAGAAATATCTACTTTTATTCTGTCTATGGCCACTCCAGGTGGGGCCAAACCAGTTAGTCTTTCTAAAATGATTTGTTCTTACACATGAGGCCTTCAAGAAGTTAGTTCTTTAACAGTGTGGCCCTCAACACCTGGGTCTTGGACTGGTACCCATCTCAGGTCTGTTAGGAACTAGGCCACACAGCAGGAGGTGAGCAGCCAGTCAGCTAGTGAAGCTTCATCTGTATTTACAGCCGTTCCCCATTGCTGGCATCACCGCATAAGCTCTGCCTCCTGTCAGATCAGCAGCAGCATTAGATATTCTCATAGGAGCAAGAACCCTGCCATAAACTGTGCATGCAAAGGATCTAGAGGGATCTAGGTTGTGTGCTCCTTGTGAGAATCTAATGCCTGATGATCTGAGGTGGAGCTGAAGCTGTGATGGTAGTGCTGGGGAGTGGCTACAAACATAGATTATCTTTAGCAAAGAGCTTTGCACGATAAATGTAATGCACTTGAATTACCCCAAAACCATCCCCTGCCACCCAAACAGTCCTTGGAAAAATTGTCTTCCATGAAACTGGTCCCTGGTGCCAAAAAGGTTGGGGACCACTGCTTTAACATATATAATGGGATCTCTAGGGATCTCCACTTTATATGTAGTCTACTTATTTATTCAGAAGTTAAGTGTTCTTGTGCAGGATCAGAAAGAAGATATAAAAAGAAAGGTGTTTACTTTTTCCTAATCCCAGACAAAAGGTTTCACAGAAGAAGCTTGGGACTATTTTCTGAAGCTATATTTTGTATGACTTTCAATTTTGGGGATTCAGTGTAGCATAGTTAAGGGTTCAAGTTCTGGGATCAGACTCCCTGGGTTTGAGTTCTGGCTCTATGTCTTGTTACCTCTGTTCTTAGCCAAGTTATTTTACCCCTTTTATCATGTCTTTTTACCTATTTTGTCATCTAAAAATAAGGATAATGATACCTTCCTCAAAGTGGTATTTTAAGGATCAGATTATTTGAACATGTAAAGGTCTTAGACTGGTATCCAGCGCATAGTAAGCACGTGGTAATTAGAAAAATTTTTTGTGGTTATGCTGATAACAAAAGAATACCTTATCTTATTTTTCCCCACAATTCTTTAGATTTATGAAACAAGACTTATATTCTAGTTAGATATTAAGAAACTGGTAATGAATTAGACTTAATAAGTGCAGTTCTCCCCGGGTATGTAGTTTGATGATAGAGATCCTCCTAGTTATAGGAAATAGAACATTAAGGGTCTAATTTTTATGATTAGGGGAAAAGTTTTCATACTTTAGTAATGTATGTACTCTGTAAATATACATTGGTTCATTTAAAAAATCATCTATCCCCAATAATATAGTTCCCAAGAAAATGCTTTTGAAAATTAGTGTTTTGTTGTCTACACTCAGTACATGTTTATTGAGTGCCTAGTGAGTTCCAGTGGTTATAATTCTATTTCTGAAAGCCAGATACATACATGACCAAAGACCTGTTTATGTCCAAAATATTTGAGCATCCTGATTCACAAGGGGTTACATGGGGTTACTTACAGGCTTTTAAAAAAAATATTTGGTATGGGAAAATGGCATTTCTGAATTTTGAATTACTCATTGAGCTTTGTAAATTGGATCAGTTAAGAGGTACCCTTGATTAGGGACTATTTAAAACCATTGAACTCCAAGGGGCTATGCAGCTACCCATGTAAGAATGGTACTATTGCTGGCAACCTCAAATGCTATCTTTGAAATTAATATAATTTACAGTTAGTGTAGAACAAGTAGGCTATTTCCAGTGCTGGATAGCTATGTTTTATGTAGACATACTTTACGTATAAATCTTTTCATAATATAGCAATGATAATCAAATTGTATCAGCTAACATTTTATGAGTATCTGCTGTTTACAGATATACCAAGCTCTTAATGCAACATATTGAAAAGTCTTGATTAGGTTCAAATTTTAATTAAACAAAGAGGAAGACCATTAAGGGGATGCAATCCAGGTTCTCCTTTCCATTGCTTCTTTATTTTGTTAAAGGATAGATACAAATTGTATGTTTTGATATAGATGGAAGTTAAAGAGAGGTTATTATAGGTTTTTCTATATAATGCTTCAGAACTTGTGTCAAAAGGACAAATTGAAAATAGACTGTAATTGGAAAGGTTTCTATGGTAGGTAAAGGTATTTTTAGTAAAGAAGCAACCACTATGAACTATTGAGGGACTTTCCCCCAAAGTGTGGAAAGTATATTAAGTCATAGTTCTATTTGATCAAATAGGTTTTCACATTCTGCCAGGAAGGAATAGAAAAGTAGGTCATGGGGTCAAAATGCTAATATCATTTAGAATATTGCTAAATATACCTCAGTGTTTGGACACTTGAACTCATGGCACCATTCGAGGCAGTCACAGACGTGGGCCTGCAGGGCAGTGGGTGCAGCGAAGTGGTAATGGTAAGAGGCGTGACTTCTCTGGCGCTTGTTCGTATAACTTCATGGGTGTGCCTTGAAGTCACTCACTCTCGGTGAATAGTCAATATAAAGAAACAGAAAGGATACAATTCCAGATTGGAAATATGAATAGGTAATTATGAGACCTAGGAGGAAAAAAATCCAACATATAAGCAGATTATTTTAAGAATAAGCACATATTGCTTCCATCAAAAAACAAACTGCAGACCATACAGCTCACTAAAAGATAAAGTGTCAAACTATAGTTTTGAAAAATATATTTTCATGCTTATTCTAATAAACCTCATGTTTGAAAAGCTAGCACCTTTTTTTACAATATGGTATGCTAATTAAAAGGATTTAGTTGTATAAAATAGTTTGAATTATAAGGTATTAGATTGTACAACAGGAAAAATTTAGTGTATCTACTCAACATCGCTCTTCAAAAGTGAGCCTCATTTTTGGGACTGTATGTGCATCTGTTCTCTAATGTGAATCTGCATGGTAGAGGGTAAGATAGTTAACAAAGGTGATTCAATGGGTGGTCACATCCCAATGGACAATGACATTTGTTCACATTAGTGTCCTGCTTCTTTCTTTGCCAGCTCCAAATGTCTCTCATCCCTTCAGCTTATTTTCTCCCAGCAATCCTATCAACATCGTATCAAGTATTGAGAAATGCTTTCATTTGAGCCAAGCTGACTGTTCAGTACACAGGATTCCTGGTTGCTTAAGGAGCAGGAAGGCAGTCACCTTTGATGGGAAGGGGGCCCTTTACTTTTTTCCATCGACTACTACTGTGTCACTCAGTTCTCCATAAACTGACAGAACCAGGAAGTAGCTGGATTAGAGTGTTAGTCACCGATCAGCCAGTTTGCCTTTGGTACAGAAGTGATTAAATAATTTTCTTTCCAAATCTCCTCTTCCTCTACTTATTCCTTTTTTCTGTTTATTGAATCCTCAGCTACCCAGCCAATTAAACTGTTTACAGAGTTATCTTTTGACTCTCGCAACCCACTTGCCAATAATTTGTGGCTCTCTTCTTTGTTTCCTTTCTGTTCACCAGCACCCTGGTCGAGACTCCCATTGCCTCTAGCCTGGACTCTCTGCTGCCATTTCCTTCTTATGATGCTGCCAGTGCTAGTAATATTATTTATTTATTCCTTGCCAAAAAAACATTCAGTGACATCTATTTACTGACAAAAATTGTGCCCCATCTTCATAACATGGCTTCCAAGGCTCTCTGGAAACTGATGCAAACCTTTTTTTCTAGCTTGTGTTCTGTTTCCACCAACCTTTCTGGTTTCATCTCACACTGACCAATGCCCTGGTTCTCCCTGTTGTGTGTTACTTCTTCCCTGTCTCGATCTGTGGAAATCTTAAATATTTTTCAGGGCCCAACTAAATGTTGCTTCTTTCTCTGAGTCTTCCTGTTAGAAAAATCCTTTCCTTGCTGTGAAATCTCATAGACTACTATGCTTTTATCAGAATACATGCTATCTCTAGGCCTATAGATAGGCTTATGCCATCTCCCTGTCCTCTGTGTGGGACATATGGAAAAAAACAGCCTTCTGGTCAGACTCATTTAGGTTCAAATCCCAGCTCTGCCAGTTTTTAGAAGTTTATTTGTTTTATACAGAGCACCTCACCTCACTCATCCTGTTTTCTCTTCTTCAAAAATCTTAAAATAACTTCTTAGGGTCATGAAAGTTAAATCATTTGACTTCTGCAAATCATTTAATGCTCTTACATAACAAGTATTCAATAAATATGCATTGCTTTTTCTTTTTCTTTCCATTTTAAAATGTACAATTCCTGATAGTTTATTAGGCATGGCACACAAATACCTGTCGAAAAGAATTTAGTTCAATTTGTCCAATTATTATCATCAAGTCAAATCAATAAAAAATTTATTCAAGCCTGTGCAGAAGGCCTTAGGACATGTGCTGTCATGGATACAAAACTGTGTAGATAACATTATCCTGGTCTCTTGTCCCCTGGGAGCTTACAGCCTCTAAATGTGGAGCCAAGATATAAGTAAAAGAAAAGCTAAGTAACTTTGTATATAGTTAAAATAGCAAAGTCATGTGGCCATGGGTGAAAACTCAATACATTGCCTTGTAGTTAAAGGGATCTCTGTCTACCAAAATAGGATTCAGGTATGAGTGGTGAATCCGGGCAGTATTGTAGGAAGTGGATAAAAGCACTTGGGGTATCCCTGGAAGAGATCACCATGAAGAACGTTTGGCAGAGTGCTCCTTAACCATTAGCTTTCCCCATCCATTTGGAAAAATAAAGCAATGTGAGAGCCTACAAAAATCAGGAAATAAAGGAGACTGGAAGTAAAGACTTAACTAAGTGTAGAACTTGAGAATGTGGCATACGTGGGTAAAATCTGGCTCAGTAAAATAGGAAGTGAATTTTTGAGACAGGCCTGCTTAGTAAATGGAAAATTATGTTTTTCATGGTCATACTCAAAGGCTAATTTGTTTATCTTCATTTCATTCATTAATCAAGGCTATGATTTATTGACCACCTGTGTCAAATTGGCTTCTCAGGGAGACAGATGCTGAGACAGAATTACAAGTGCAAGGGCTTTATGGTGGGGAGAGGGAGGAGGTATAATGGCCATGAAAGATAAAAGGGGAGGAAGCAGGATTGGACTGGGAAAGCTTTCAGGGTGGAATGTTGATGTGACACTTGAGAAAGGAAAGGAGACAAGAAGCAGAATTGGGGAGAGAGAACCTCAGGCTGTGATGAAGATCTGACAAAATAAAGATTGCCCGTTAGAAGAGACTCCAGTTGGCAAGAAACGGCCACACACTCTCCATGATCAGTCATTGGTGGGGTCTGCCCAAGAAGAGTGGCCTTGGCTCACCTGCTGTGTCAGGTCCCAGTGGCCCTGCCCCTGGAGCCTGTCAGCTTATTGTATTGCATTCCTCACAGGTGAAAGGCCACTTCTTCCTTGATGGCATTGCACCTCAGTGGCTGCCACATAGCGTTTTCAATATTAAAATTCAAAGTCCATGAAACAATTCAAACAATTCGGTATTGAATCTAATTGGTGGGGCTGAGAAGTTCACTAAAACAATAAAACCCTTAAAGAAGCTTAGTGTTGGTTAACTTGCATTATCTGGGTGCATACATTATTTTTCATCTGTTAAATGTGGATAATGACATACATCTGCCAGGTTTCAGTCTGAAACGTTGGTTCTTGGCATGCTAACGGCCAAAGAATGACCAGACATGCCACAGTTAGGCAAGCACGAAAATGGGGTTTATCAAGGAGAGAAAGATAGGATTATATAGCAAGAGCAAGATACAGGTTTACGGAGCATGGTACCTATGCCACAGATGACTTGTGGACCCATTTTTGCAGCAAAGTGAAAGCCAAAGGAAGGTTGCAAAATGAGAGCTTGGTTATGGTCTGGGTCTTGTTTTATGGTGTCCGGATAGGGACCTCCCTGTTATTCACACGTCACCACAGAACCACTTTAAATAGTTGGGGAGCTGCATGACCTGAATCTTACCTCGCGTATGGGTTCTAGGTAACTTTCTGGACTTTCTGGTACCCATGTAGCTTGGCCTGTGGGCTAGAGTCTCCTGTGCATTCTTCTGCAGGTGGGGTGCCAAGTTATGATCGGCATATTCGTAAGGTATTCCCTCCTCCCCAGGTATGGAGAATTACAGTTGGACAGGACCAAGATGGCGGCAACAGCACCCACTTTCATCCCTAGGAGACCTGGAATCTCTCACTATCTACCTAACACATCTTTCCTATCTACCTCACAAAGTTGTTAAAAAAACATAATAGATATCTAAGAAAGTTGAGAAAAAGTGAGTACCATATGAGAGGCAATACAATGTAATAGATCTGAGTCAAAGGGAAGGGAAGCAGGTAGGGCTGTCCCTTGTACTCACAGAGAATGGAAATGGTTATTACATGCAGAAAAAGTACATGAAAAGAAAATCATTTAAAATGCATTAAGGAGCTAGCCATTTATATATTCCTATGGCTAGTCTTACTACAGTGCAAATACTCACCCTTTACCCAATCCTGGTGTAAATCTTGAGTTTCTTAGATAGGCTTGTTTAAAGCCAGGGGTATTATAATATTTATACTTAAAGTGAAAAATATCAGCTAGTTATTTTCGATTTCACAGGGGGAAAAAAAGATAATATATAAAAAAAATTAACTGAAACCAAATTTTATTCTAGATTAGAGATTGGCAAACTTTTTCTGTAAAGAGTTAGATAAATATTTTAGGCTTCTGTGAGCTCTGTGGGTCACATATGGTTCTCTGTTGTATTTTCTCCTTTTTTTCTTCCTTTTCCTTCCTTTCTATAAAAAATGTAAAAAGATCATTCTTAGCTTTAAGGCATACACAAATAGGACTTAAACTGTGACCCCTGCCATAAATTGAGTTCTTCTTAAACTTGTTTTTGACTTCAATATAATTTCAGAAATTGATGGAACCCCCAATTCTATATTGTTTAAAAAAGGGAATGGAACTTGGAAGTCATACTGGTCTGGACTTGAATCCTGCTTTCATCCTTTACTAGCTTTGTGACTTGGGCAAGTTATTTATGAATACCTGCTGGGATGCTCAGCTTTCTCATATGTAAAGGAAAACCAAGGCTACCTGGCTGGGTGTGGTTGCCTGGATTTAATGAAATAATTTGTGAAAGGTACTTTGCCTAGTGATTCGTACATAATGGAGCCTCAACAAATGTCACTTCCTTTCCTCCATTCCTCTTGTTGTTGCACAACATTTCCCATCCATTTTTTTCCCTTTCTTTGAATTGTTCTAGCAAAATTCTAGGCTGTCTCTAGTGTTCTTAGTATTATAGAACTCTCAGTTTGACCTAATTTGAGTGTTTAGGGTCAAAGAGAAAACTTTCCTTCTGCCCTCTCTGAAGATTCACTGGAATGAGCTGACAGTGGACAGATTCACAGGGAAAAAGGCATACAAATTTATTAATGTGTACATGGACACAGAGGTCCCACAAATATGAGGCTCAAAGAAGGGCCAAGAGCGGGAGGTGGGGGGAGATGTAGACAGTTTTAGAGGTAAATGATTGTAAGGGAAGTGATTGAGCACAAAGAACAATTAATTGATCTGGGACAAAATTTCTCTGAGCTCTGGGGGAGTTTGTGGCAAATTGCAGGAAGGTGAGGGGTGGAACTTCACTGTGAACAAAGGTGGTCTATTATGCAGATAGAGGATCCCAGATAATCTCTTGGAGCTGCCCTCAGGAAAATAGATGAGAAGTCTGTCTGGGTGTGGTTACAATTTTTTGTTTTCTTTGGTGGTTAATGTTTTCTGGTTATTTGATGAGATTTTTAGGGAGGGAGTTTTAAGAGAGTTGCATTGCTTCCGGAGGAGTTTCCCTTAATTAGATGAGGGAACTTCAGAGAAAGCCCCTTTTGGTGCTTCAAGCAAGAAAAGGAATAAGAGAGGGGGTAGGGGAAGGTCAGAGAGATGCGTTGGTTCTGAGGCTTATTTCTGAGGCCTTCAATTTCTTTAACTCAAAGCACTCAGTATGCCCAAGTACCATATTTGGGAGTATTATTTTCTGAGCCCCAACAAGTCAAAAAATTTGTCAATATTTTGACTACTTGGAACAGATTATTAGTTTTACTTACTCTGACATATAATTCCTATCCATCAAAGGCAGTCACTCCTAGATCTCTTCAGTAGTGCCCCATAGTCTGTATTTTAAAAATATATTAATATATGCTAGTAGCAAAACTTTCATGTGAATTTTAGAGAATTTTTCCTAGAATTCTGTAAAGAATATTCATATTCCTGTAGATTCTAAGAGAATTCTAAGAATATATATTTAGAATATAAATATAAATACTCTAAAATATATTTAGAATATAAATATCCTGTAGATTCTAAGAGAATTCTTAGACTCTACAAGAATATAAATATTTTGAACCATATGCTAAAGTAGTAGATAAAACTCCAAACTGGAAAAAAAAAAAAAAGATATATATGGAGGTGGGGGTAGGGATGAATAGTTGTTCCTTTTGCTCAAGGAATCATAAACTTTACTATTTTGTTCAGTTGCCTTTTGTGATTATTTGAATCCTACCTGTAACTCTCTCTTAAAATCACCAAGAGCATTTCTGGTTGGTTGAATAATAGCAAGTGTTGCTTGAGAGATTTTTTTTTTCCTTAGAATTTATACTCCTTGAGGTTGCAACTATGCATATTTTAAATCACTTTTAGTCTGAAATATTCATTGACTAAAATAGCAAACAGTTAAGTATGTCTTCTTTATTGTATTGTTAGCTTCTTTATTTTATATGTAAACTCTCTCCTGCCCTTCAAAGTTTAAGCAACCTAGCACAATCCTGAGGCCTGTAGTTCAGTAATGACCAAGACAGCCTTAATGTTCCCCTCAGCATGGCTAAACTTTTGACAGGTTGCTTCCTGACTGTAGGCCCCTGACCTCCATTTTTAAAGCACATTTACTTAAGAAAACTTGAAATTGTAAATTCTTTCATTGCCCCTTTGAAATGTAAATCTACTGTCAGCCTCTTGCAGAAGCCTAATAACCAATTAGCAAACATAGATGGCTTAATCACATTGGCCAACCTCCCCCTAACTTCCTCTAGTGCTTTTGCACTAGCTCTCCCCAGTGCTTAAAAACTTTATCGCCTTTTGTTTCAGTGGATTTGAGTTCAAACTTTCTCCCCTATTGTACTAGTCTCTCTCCCTTGTTGCAGTAGTGTTGAATAAAGTCTTCCTTATCTGTTTAACCTGTCTGGTATAGTTTCCCTTTGACAGTGATTGAGAATAAATGCTCTCCAGTCAAAACTGTCATAGAATCCTTACTTTATTTTGCCATACAATTCACGTAACCTCACTAAGCTTCAGGTTCCATATAAATAAAATAAGAGATAATGGTACCTCCCTATAGGACTTCTTTGATGATGGCATAGGTCAATGAATGTAAAGCACTTAGCATACTGTGTATGGTATATAGTATGCACTCCATAAAATTTAGGACTTAATTTTGGGGCTAATGACTGCATAAAAAGCCTCTTGATAGCTCTTTTTTAAAAGAGTAAACCTCTCTCCTGTATTCCATTTGCATAAATGTGTTTCCATTTGTTGAATTATCAATGTATACTTTTTTTGGGATATCTGCTTTGCAATGTGAAGTCTATTTTCTTGAAATAAAGACAAAAATGTGTCAGAAACAGTGAAGGTAAGCAGCTGGTTCTGTATCTGATCCTGAAGTGTCTAGTTTACTTAGGGCAGTGAGATCAGTTACTTCTGAGGCCATGTTGAAAAGCAGTATCTGTGGGAAAGAGAGACAAACTGAAATATTTGTTTTCAGACAGTCTAGAAAGTTATTCCAACAAATGAAGAAAACTCTGTGCTCTTTATATTTTAAAGTTTAAAATATCTCCTACTTAGGCTACCCTAAAGCCAAAAACTTAAACTAAAATTCAAATGCTGAGTTTTCTTTTAATAGATATTATATTTTAAAGTGCAGATTATGTTTCAATACTCTACTGTCTTGAAGCTGCATTATGAAACATTGCCCAAATAGCTAAATTTTAAAGAAATGTATGTGAAATGATACCTTTGAAAAGTTGAAACTGCTTTTTTTTTTTTTTTTTTTTGGTGGGGGGGAGTATGGTAACATATAGTTGGAAACTACTATTCTCTGACTACATGTCATAATAAATGTCTAGTCAAAACAGTTCTCCGTCCAATGTATGCTATATCTGTAAAACTACTCCTCCCATCTTCCTTCTCTTTCCAAAAGTAATCTGAGGTAAATTCACTTGAATTGTTATCTCACTTTTAATGATCTATATTCTGTCTGATGACCCTGCTTGCAATTGTGAGTGACTTACAAAGATAATAGTGATATCCAAAAGGCCAAAAGTCCTGTGCTAATGTTCCATTCTTATATACAGATAACATGATGGTATTTCCTGGTGTTTTTTTTTTTTTTTTTGAGTCCTTACTTCATATAGCCTATTCACTACTTTTATATTTCTTGTTAATATAACTCTTGTAACCTTAGATTTACAATTGACCCTTGAACAATGCCAGGTTAGGGGCTCTGAGGCCCCCTGCACAGTTGAAAATTTGCATATAATTTTTGAATCCCCAAAACTTAACTACTGATAGCCTACTGTTGACCTTACCAATAAGATAAACAGTTAGTACATATTTTCTTTGTTGTTGGTATTATATACTATTTCTTACAATTGAGTAAGCTATAGAAAAATATCATTAAGAAAATCGGCCCTGACTTAAGCATTATACAAGGTATTCGTGTAATGAAAACATTTGTACTCCCTTAATATTTTGAAATTAAAAAAAAGTAAATAAATAATAAGGAAAAGAAAATATACTTACTATTTATTAAGTGGAAGTGGATCATCATAAAGGTCTTCATCCTCATTGTCTTCATGTTGAGTCTGCTGAGGAGGAGGAAGAACAGGTTGGGCTTGCTCTCACTCTCTCAAGGGTAGCAGGGGCAAAAGAAAATTCATGTAAAGGTAGACTCACACAGTTAAAACCCAAGTTGTCCAAGGGTCAACTCTCTATTTTTTGAATGTTTGCTCTCATCTCTCATCTCTTCTTCCTGCTTGAAACAGTGTTATGTTTCAGGGAGGGGTTACTAGAAAAGGCAGAGCCTCATAAACTGCATTAATACAGATAAAAGGACATACTGTGGTTTATGATGTCTAGATGCCTACCTGGAGGGAAGGGAATTTAGGAGCAAAATAAAAAGATTAAAAATCTAAGTCAACTCAGAAATAAGATATGCCAATGATGAAGTAAGGATTTAAGTTGGAAAGTTAGTTATTATGGCCCCCGGTTGTATGTACTTTATCCTAAGGTACCATTTGGTTTAATAAAATGTAGATCTGAGGCTGTTCTTAACCTATCAGTTTCTTAAGGCTTAATTAAAAAGGTTATATTTTCAGAGGACAAAAGCATTATTCATTTGTCTGTTCATGTCTTCCAGGTTTATCTTGCAGATTATGGACTTTCCTACAGATATTGTCCCAGTGGGAGCCACAAACAGTATCAGGAAAATCCTAGAAAAGGCCATAATGGGACAATAGAGTTTACTAGCTTGGATGCCCATAAGGGAGTAGGTGAGTTTCTTTTTTCTTTTCCTAATTTTTATTTCAGAAGAATGATTAGAGTCAAGGGTAATAAGACTGCATGAAATGACCTTTGAATAGTTAGTTTGAAGAAGGAGAGCACTGGTAAGATTTTTTTTCAAAAGTAGTGAATTCTTGTTATGCCAATTAATATTTCTTCTAACAGTGGGAGGAGATATGGACTAGGACAAGTGATGAGGGAGCAAAAGGGTATCAACATAGCAAAACTTGATGCTCATTTTGACCAGAAAATCACTAGTTTGTATAGGTTAAACTTGGAGGTCAGCGCTGAATTTTTATGCTGTAGTGAATATCACGGATTTAGTAAAGGTGCACATGTGAACAATTATTCCTGTTTTTCCATTGTGCCATTATCAGAGCTTTTAAAAGATACCATCTCTCAACAATAAGGATATCTTTTCTGAAACTATAAAGTGTTAACTTGTGGAAATCTCTCCTAGTTGCCTTTCATATATCTTACTTATTTAAACTCACTTTGATGGTATTGGAAACACATTTGCAGGTAAATTACATACATAGTCCTTTTATTGGATATTGATTGTACTGCCTTGCATTCCAAGGCAGACTTAATTCAACAATTCCCTAATTAGTTAAAGTCATAACCTATGTCTTGTATTCATTTACCATTAATTAAACCTTAGCTGTTTATTACACTGCAGTCCAAATCCAATAGCCGACCCAGAAAGCCATGGAAAAGGAAGTAGAAGGTCAATATTGAAAATATATGGTGCAGAGTCCCACTGATGGTTGCTTTGTTCACAATCAATATGGTCAATGCAACTGTACTTTCTTAGTTGCTCTGTCAGCAAGACAAAAAGTCAATTCTAATGTTATGCTAGTGAAAAAATGGTGATTATTGAAAAACTTCGGCTTTCAAAATTATATTCTTTTGTAAACTTTGTTTATAAAAGTATTTTCAAATATGCTAAACCAAACAAATAATTTTTAAACAGCTTTGAAAGGACCACATTTTCACTTAATAATTAGACATTTGCACTTATTAATGGTTGTTGAACCCTAAACTGATACTTTCTAACAAGTTTTAGTTGTTGAAGACAATGGTATATTATTGCCTTTTCTATTAAAAGGGCCATTGACCACGTAATGTAGAAGGTCTTGATCATTTTCCAGAACAATTAAGAACCACACTAGTTTAAGGTAGGCCAGTGAAGAAGTGAAACAAGTGTATCAGTTGTATGCTTTCATTTCAGAAAGAATCATCCGTTAAATTTTCTGAAATGGAAATTAGCTTTTATATTCCTGATCAAAACAAAAGAAATCACATTTTTTTTCAAGTATAGTTTGGTTTAGAAAGTAATGATCACTCAGAAATTTTGTAGTGTTGAATAATTTTTTGCCATTCACATTGTTATAAATCAATGAATACTTAAAGAGAAAATGAGACATATCTTTAATTAAATTAAGAAATATAAGAATTAAATGCTCATCGATAGTGGGGTTTTTTTCAATTTAAAGTTCTTTCACTCTCAGTCAATTTCATTCTCCATCTTTGTCAGATTTATTCTATTATACCTAATAGAATTTTCAGAAGCCTTAAAGTACTTTTTAGATAGTGGTTTAACTGGGAATTCATCATACAGATTCATAAGCATTGGTCCAGTTATATTAATAATGATACCAGCTTGTGATTGGGCCACTTATTTTAACTGGTAGCTCTAATATTGCTCCAGTCTGGTTCTGAGTATGAAAATAGCAAAGAAACCATTGTGATTGTGAAGGGGAAGTAGAGTTGTTATGTGTTGGTCTGGTCAATGTTTGGACCGTGGTAATTCTGGAAGTCCTCTTCAGTTACTTTCATAGTTTAGGCTGATGTTTTCATTGTACTGTCTTCATGAAAGATTTGAACAGATTTTTATTCTGTAGCCTACTTAAATTTTTTTCTTCCTAAACCATAATACATGTTGAATGTGTTGGATAGATTTCACCACACTAGGTCTTTGGGGAGAAGATTGAACTGAGAATGATCCTAAAAAGATGACATTACATCCCCAGGAGGAATATTTTTGGTAATTGCTAAAAAGTTATATGCTGGAATGAATATTCTTTATCAAAGATTTCTCAGGATTCCTATAAAATAGTAGATTCTCTAAATGCATTTTAAATAAGATTTACACTAAACTTCTAGGCATATCGATATCTATATGTGTATTAACAGATTCAGATATAAATACAGATATACATATATATGCACATACATACACATATATACAAACATACGTAGATACATACACACATTTGCTGACATTTTAATATGCAGTTTTAGTCTGGAGTATAAAATAGGAGGTTTGATACCTTCAAATGTTTGAATAATATTCATTCCTTATGTTTTGTATTTAATTTTCCAAAATAAAACATCTCAGTTTAGGATTTTATTAGAAATGAAATAATCATTTAGCCATATTTAGAAACCAGAATAAACAGTGCCATAAATCCTTTTAGGTAAATGCAGGTCAGATTTATAAATATTCAAGTGTTTACTTCTAATACAGTCACTATGTAGTTTAATCTCAGAAAAATCTTTTCTATGCCAGTCCAGCTATGAGATCAAATAAATACTGAGGAAAGATAATGCAAAGGAAAGCATAAAGAACAAAAATATTATCATTAGGATATAGAACTTCTAGTTGTCAAAGCAAAAGTGTTAGGTATATATATATCTGTGTCTGGTCAGGCCAAGAGAAATATGCAGGCTTCAGTGTAAAACTGACTTATGAGTTAAGTGCTAAATAGGAACTGTTAACCTGATCAGACTATCCAGTCTCTGCTACTTTTTGTAGTGATTATTCAAAAAATGAAGCTAAATCTCATCTTTCTGTGGATTAATTGGGTTTTTATAATCAGCTGTTTCACTTAACCATTTTCTAATTCAACTTTATGTAAGAGGGTAATTGAAAGGGAAAGAATGAAAAAAGCATTTTCTCTATTGTCTTGTGTAATCACAAACCAAAAAATATGCATAAGATAGCTAGAGATGGATGGTCAGATGGATGAATGGATAGATAACTATTCCTAGAACTGCCATACATCTATATATCTACATATATTTTTGAAAACTGTGGTTATTCTTCCAAACTCAATTCTCTTGTGTGACCTAGAGGTATTTTCTAAGTGGCTAAAGTGCTTCATTTAGTATAAAATCAGAGTAATATAGGTTGGACTTATTTCTTCCATTATTAATTTTTTATTCTTCATAAAAACTAGCATGTATAAACATTGACATATTTTGGGCTTGTTGCCTGATAATTAAAGAGAATGATATTTGTGTCAAATATACTATTTTAAAATTTGTTACATTCTTAGGAATGTTAAATAGCAATATTTGGATCAATGTGTGATATAGATTTTTGTAGATTTTTCTACTCACTGAGGCATGCAGTCAATACCTAATTTCTCTAGAGATATACTGCATTTAACATATTGAGCTTTTTTAAATACTTCAGACCTGTGCATTGAGTGTATAATACCTGTTTTAATTTGACATCATTGATGACCATAAAATATATTTAAATTGCATTTTAACTGTCCATTTGTTTATGCAATATATTCAGTATCAAGGAAGGAAATATATTACAACCTTTTTATTATTTTTGCCAATTGCTGTGGTATGTGAAATCCAAGGCTGGTGTTATTTCTTGCATGGTTTCATTGTACTCTAATGAGTAAAATTCGGCTTACAGAATATACGTGAAATAAACTGAGAATGTGTTTTCATGTTACCAAACTTGGGGAAATAGCACGGTTTACACACTACTTATCTTCTTAACCAATAATTCAAAAAAGGTAACCTATTTTTCTGTTATGATAAGATAGCAAGGTAAACCATCAAATTACTAACATTCCCTGTTGCATGTTAGTCGTCAGAATAATATACTGTTTATTTCTTCTTTCATGTAAATTTTACTGCTATAAATAGTCTTTGGGTAAAACATAACCAATAATGAATACTTTTTTCTATATTGGCATAAGCCCACTTTTTATATTTAATCGTGACTTTTAAAGTCTTGACATATATCTTGGCTTTTTAGTTGAACTATGTGGTTGGGTTAGGAATATGCATTGACTAAACGTAAGATACCTTTGCTCTGTTGAGTAACCTTTCCTAAGTTTCACACAGTAGTGTTTCACAAAAAAGCTAGGGCTGTAATTTAAAAAGTTCTGGAAAAATAGGAAGCCTGAATTTAATATTTTATTCGAAATGTGACTCATTGCATTCTACTTTCCTAATATCCTTTTTGAAATTGCAGTAAATCATGGTCACCATAAAATTTACCAGCTTTTTGTATATCCTATTTGACAAAACACTGAGTTACGTAGGTTACCAGTTGGAAATCTAAGAATAAACTTTAAATTTGTTCCGCAGATAGTCACCATTCACTCTGTCAGGTGAGCATCTTGTTCAGATGTTTTCTGCTTTCTTATTGTCATTTCTGAGCACAAATACTAATATTTTGGGCATTTAAACCCTGTCTGCTTGAGGCAAAAGTTACCAAGTTCACTTTATTATTTTCTACCAAACCTTGTTTTCTTCATACTCCATAATATTATTCTATATAAGAAATAGAACTAAACAGAAAACACTTTAGGCAAATAAGCAGAACCGTTGTGGAATTAACTCTTAGACTTCTCTTTTTCTTCCGATTCCTCTTTCATTCCATTTAGTGAATGAGCCTGGTTAATTTTACTCCAATTTGTCTTTAGAATAAGCACTAGTTCTCTAAGATCACTTCTCTGTTGTTCTTATACCAGCTTGGAAGGACCATTTAACACTTTAAAAATAAATACTTTGACTAGAGATCCTTCTTTATCAGAATGAAATAGCTTTAAAGAAATCATTTCATGAAAGGATGGTGGCATGAAAAAGTTGGTCAGTGAGGCAGCTTAGTTATTCCTTGCCAAAACAACTATTTTTGTGTCAGTATGTCTTAGTGTTTTAAGTTAAAATGCCTGCTTTAAATATTTCCCTCACTACAGAAGTCGTGTGTGTGATGTTGTTTGAATAGTGTTAAAACTAATAACGGAGGCAAATTAATTGTTGGATTGAGCACAGGCTTTGGATTCTGAAAGACTTGGATTTCAGTTCTGAGCTCTGTCAGGTTTTGCTCTGTGATACTGAGTAAGTTATTTAACTTCTCTGAGACTCTTGTTTTTCTTATTTGTTAAGAGAATAAATAACATGTATCTTATATTGTTCAAATGATTGAATGAGAAAAGCAGGTAGAGTGCCTGGCAGAGTAGCAGCTCTCCATAAGTCATATCATTGTTTTTTTTATTTTTAACTATACATTCCATTGTGAGCTGTTTTTGGAATCTTCTTTTTAGTGAAATAGAATTTAAGTCCCCACCTGTGCCTTTTTTATTGTTGTTACTCTTAGCAATACAATAATTTAGAAAAGTTGAACAATGAAAATACCACAGGCTTTCAACAAACAGTGATTTACATTGCTCCACGTTAGTAAGCCGAATATAAATCAGTTGCTAAATAGTATTTAGAAGCTAACTTGAGCACGTTTATAGGAAAAATTTTATTAATAACTAAATTTGACTACTTTTCCAAACAATAGCGAAAGTTTGATTTTTAGGACAGCTATATGAAAACATACTGTTACTGGTTATATTAATTACCAAATGCAGCTGAAGAACCTTATGTATTATAAATAAATTATGCAGATAGATGACTCAGAAACAAAACAATCCATAGTATGTTTTCTATCCAAGTGAATGAAAATATATTAAAAAGAAATATATTGCCCAGTATCATCTGATCTCAGAGCTGAAAATGTAATAGTGGTAGGGCCAGAATTGGATCTCCTTCCTAGTCCAGAGCTCTTTCCATTTACTGCTTTACTTAGCATTTTTTAAAATGAATTTAAAAATTGTGTAATGAAAAAAAAAATTGTGTAATGAAAGAAGCAACTTACAAATTAAAAAATATTTTTTATGATTAGATATTAATATTCCTCTTCACCTAGATAAATTCTTTGTATAAATTATACATGCACACATAGATTCTAATATTGTCATCTAGAATATTTGTTTTTAATTAATTTAATAGGTATTAAAATTACTCTTCTATGTACAATAGATGGAAAGAAGACATAATTATTGGTAGAATCTAAGATTTTAACTTTACTAAAACAAGTCAAACTTTTTAATTTGTTTCTCTGGGAGGGAATTTCAGATAGAGGTATGTACTCAGAAACATATTTAATGCTTTTATCTCTTCAGTGACAGAAAAGGGTGACTATTTGATGTTCTTTTTAGCATTATGTGTATTTCTGCAGTGGTAAAAACTTTCACCTAACCATAGTTATTGATGTATATGTACAGTAAAAGAAAATAAGCAAAAGATTGAAAAATATGATAAAGTATTTTAATTAGGTAAGACCAAACTGTAATAGTGAAGTGAAGTTAACTCTCAAAGGGCTATTTCAAATGAAGACTAGTTTATGAAAGATTGGCTTCAGAAATCTAAATGACTTGTCATTACTTATAGCTTCGTATCAATTGATCCCTCAGTTTGTGGGGGTGGGGGCAGAAAGTTCTTAGGAAGGTTCATTCTATTTTAATTCTGATTGTTTTTCCTCAGAGGGCCTCTTGTATGTGGCGTGTGTCATCCAAACAAGGTGCCAGAATATTATATTTTGAAAATTAGAGGGCGTGAATTTTTTTAAGTGGTGGTAATCGGGAATTGCCATAATGGAAAAGGGACTTGTGAACACATCTGTACAAATGGAACCATTCCATTATTAATGGGAGATTTATTACTAAAGAAATCACTACAGAACAGTGTAGTAGAGATTGTGTTTTTATTTTAATATGAGAGCCAAGTCTTGCATTAGGACATTGTTGAGGCTTGTGCAGAAAGCAAATGGCACCCATGGGACTGTAGCATTCTGCTAGATTGAAGGGCCTTTAATAATCCAATACTCTAATAGCAGTTAAGATAGAGTGTGTGTAAGAGCTAATCTTGTCTTCTGCTTTTATAATAACTTATGTATGGTAACCAAAAGAAGTTATGATGTGCTGGCAGCATTGTTCTTAGTAAATGACTTTTTAAATTAAAAACTAAGTTCACTGAGTAACTTTTCAGAGTTTATTTAATAAAATGTAATAAAATAGGATACCTGTTTACAGCAGATTTAACAGCCACTTATTGCTCTTAGGAGATTATATGTCCCTACACAGATGAACATTCAAGTAATGGTAGAAATGTAAATACCAGCCTATTGTTTTATAACAATTTGGAATGGCTATAAAAATGAGTTTATTTTTTGGGTATTTGCTAATGTTTTAATCATTATTCCAGTGATTTGTTAATAAGGATCAGTTATATTTGACATGTTTCTTAGATTTCATTGTCCATCTTTTGATATAAGGTACTTAAAATATATAGAAAATTATGAAATCAGTCTACAGCATTTAATAGCTTGATATACTTACAAGGGCCTGAAAATGTTCTTTTAATGTATTTTTCATGAAAAGCCATCTTATATTAAATTTTGAAAGCCTCTAGATGGCTTCAAACTCTGCTCCCCCCCACCTCTCCCCCAATCCCTGGTACCATTGCTTCACTTTTATATTTTCTGTTCAGCATATGGGACCAGAATTATAGCTTGTTGCTGCTTTTATCTAAAAATAATATTTGTAAAATATTAGCAGTGTATATCCAAAGCAATAGACATATTTTATTATATTTTCATATAATTGAAAAATCTTAAGACAGACCTGTTTTTTAATACTGCACACTAGATGGCAGTTTTGTCATATTCTTCCAACTTCAAATGTACTGGTAAGAGTGGAACAGGAAAGGCCATCAGTGTTTAGTCTGCATTCAAAGGGTCTCTGCATGACCAGTGCAGACCCCATGGACTTCCTGGAACATATGTTAGCAATTTAGCTGCAGACATTTATTTCTTTGTTTTACTGCTTGGCTCTTTGAGAAAGTGTTGGT
Source organism: Lepilemur ruficaudatus (assembly GCA_963574885.1). Taxonomy (NCBI): domain Eukaryota; kingdom Metazoa; phylum Chordata; class Mammalia; order Primates; family Lepilemuridae; genus Lepilemur; species Lepilemur ruficaudatus. Next base: position 21,696 of record CAUYRT010087456.1, on the reverse strand, counting down.
GCCGGGTTATGGGTTGTCTGGATCATGTCAGAGGCCATGGGGATCAAGTTCATGTGACAGGCCAGACTAAGGAAAGATGAAGTTGGAGGAGGTGAGGAAACTGACCCTCACTTTCAACAGCAACAAGTCACTGCCTGTCTGTGGACTGGAACCAAATGCTTAGGCGTTTAAGTTTTACTCCAGCTGAACAAACAAAACACTTTGCCCATTTGGCTTTTTCATATTTCATCAATAGTAGTTCACTCAAACATTTCTCCATTTCTCAAGAACTTGCTTATCCCTCATCTTTCTCTCTTAATGCTTACTCCTATAGCCCTGTCCAGACGAAGTGACGTGGAGATCCTTGGCTACTGCATGCTGCGGTGGCTGTGTGGGAAACTTCCCTGGGAACGGAACCTGAAGGACCCTGTGGCTGTGCAGACTGCTAAAACAAAGTACAAATTTCCAAGTGTTTCATCATTTACTGCAACAGGTCTGAAGGGAAATAATATCCCAGAGAAGATTGGCATTCAGCCAACATGACGACCAGAGCAAATTTCTTGAATTAGAAAAATATTTTTTTAAAAACCAAACAACTAACACATAAAATCCATTAGTATAATACCTATAAAAGTACATGTATTTGAATTACAATAGAGAATATAAAGTAAACTATCTATTCCTTTATGTGGTGTTTTCCAAAGCTTAGATTCTAGGTGGTGGTGTTTTCAAGGAAGAGTATTTTCAAATGAGCATTGTACAAATACGTAGAAGTATTCTGAGCTTGGTATGATTGGTACTAACTGTGCAAAGCAACATTGTGAAATGGGACAATCAGGGCTTATATTTTTTAAGTGAGAGCAACTTACCTCTTACTCCTATCATGGAGGAAGTATGTTTTGTTTCTTAAGAAATAAACAAAATTTTTATATGAGCTGTTTATATGAGATAATCTTACAGCCACATAAACATTTTTAATATTCCACATTCAGTTTTTTATCACCTAGATTCTATTAGCATAAAAATTAGGTCAGACTAAGAACAGTGTGTGTTATTGTTTTACAGTTCTCTCACTGATAAGGCCTAAAAAGAAGTCAACTGCATATAGCACAGAATAGCCGTTTTTTCATTATATACCAAGAGATGCTCAACTGTAGTTATCCACAGATATCACAGTTGGAAAAAGCAGCTAAGTTTTAAGTAGGACAGGTCACAACAGATGTGTACAAAAGGGCAAAGGGGTAGCCAATTCGTAGAAATCAATCTTCAAATTCAGTGTGGCATCAGTTTTTAATAGGCTACACTGCAGATTCAGATTAATACAGATTACATTTGTAAATACTGATCTATATTATATGAAATATTTTTCCCCTTAGAATCTTGGTCATCCTAGTCCCTTACCCAAAACTAAAACGTTTATATAAGCCAATATTAGAACTATATCAGTTATTTACTGCAGTGATTGTGGTGTTCATATTAACCATCATGTAACTGATATTTTTTGAAGTCTAGGTCAAAATCAAAGCACAATAATAGGCATATATAAACAATTTTGTATCTGGTTTTCTGAATCAGTTTACTTAATTTGAATAATGTAATAAAGTAATAATGTTATTTAAAAGGCTAGCATTTTAATTCTAATGATTATACGTATATTTTTCTTTTAAGAATAATATGAATTGTTTTACTCCTTTATCAGTATGCAGTTTATAATTCAGATAAACTGTAGGCATTTTCAAACTTCTTTTAGTATATAATACATGATCATAATTTATTCAATTTGCTGAGAAAGTATAACATTTTCCCCATAAGGGTATGATTGTATATTCAACCATAACACTATATCTCCCTTATGCCCTTTATTATCCTGACAGGGTGATATTAGATCAATGCATTTATTGTTGCTATTCTGCCTGTGCCTGAGTTTGTGAATCACTCACTCATAGCAATAATTTTAGTTGAATATTTATACAGGTTGAATATCCTTTACCTGTAATGCTTGGGACCAGAAGTGTTTTAGATTTGGGATTTTTTTGGATTTTGGAATATTTGCATTGTACTTACCAGTTGAGCATCCCCCAAACCTAAACCTGTTTAATCATAGGACAGCATAAAACACTGCCCAATGGAGAACAATATGAGTAAGTAACCCCTGTCCAATGGTAAATAGCTGAGGAAAAATATCCTGAAAATTAGATACAGTTTCTTATTATGGTTTTTTGATACAAAATTTATGTCACAGAAATGATAATAAGTATCCCTACTTCTGCATTTCTACTTGTACAAATTTGAGTTAACGCGTTTATATTATGCTATCATTGTACATTGTTTAGTGTTGGGCTTTGGAAAACTATGCCCCCACAATATGGTGCTTTGGCATGCTGAGTATTTTGAACTAAAGGAGATTAAAAAGCCTCGGAAACAAAGTCTCTCTGGCTTTCTGCCCTCCTATCTCCGACTCTTTCTTCTCTTCCCAAGTGAGTCATAGAAACCAGAATTCCTCTTCCTCAACGCAGGTCATGGAAACTAGAATTCCTCTCCCCTCAAAAAGGCCGCTTTCTCCCTTCTCCCTTGAAGACCTTCATTGCAGAGGGTCCTGAGAGGGAGGAAGGCTACACAGAGAGGCCAAGAGGCCTTGCTGGGTCTCCCTCCACCCCCGCCAGTCTATTAGATCATACTCTATGTCCAATCACATTTCTATGCGGCTGTCCATTCTTCATGGAATCTAAGCATAAAAATAGATAATTTTCCTTGTGTCTTTGATTCTTCATTTCTGAAGGCTCCCATGCTGTGTAAAACTTTGATTAAATAAATTTGTTATGCTTTTCTCTTGTTAACCTGTCTTTTATTATAGGAGTGGTAGCAGTGACTCTTTATTATAATGGGTGAGAGAAAGTGTCACACCTTTCTGCCCCTACATTAGTTTCTAGGTGATTAATATAAAGTTAATCAATGGGAATTAATATTCCTACTTCTACTAATTAATATTCCTACTTCTACTAACCCTCCCATTCATTATAGGTGGGGTAAAAAAAAGCATTGAACATCATAATTTTGGTGACCTACCAACATAGAATTAGAGTTTTGCTTTCTAATCAAAACTGAATCACGGGACTGAAAACAAATTCATTGTGTTTTATTCTGTTTTAGTCTATTGGATGAGCTCCCTGAGTCAGTGCTAAAATGGGCCCCTTCTGGAAGCAGTTGCCGTAAGTCAAATGATAACTTCTACCTTCTTTATGATTTACAGGTCACCACATTTGTCACTTGTGTGTTGTAGCTTTTGCTTAACCTGCCCACTCCTATTCCCATCAGGGTAGCAGGAATCTCTTTAGGGTTGCAGATAGGTTGCTAGAGAAGAGACTGTTTATTTAGATCATCTTTGACAATCGAACACAAGAACCTTATAAGAAAACAATTAGGTGGAGTTCTAGGCTTTGCTGATTGCATTTAAAAATATATATATTTGAGAATCATATACAGGTTTAATAGTCAATTGTATCTGGTGTTTCTAGAGTTAAGACTTTCTGTTTTTGTTTCTTGATATATTGTTGAAAGAAGATAAAGTTGACCTAAGGAAAGACTACTTTCAATCAGCAATTAAAAAACCAAATCATTAAACACTTGAATGCTGTTTAGACCTGTGTTATGCTATGACTGAATTGCCAGCAAAAATTTTTTGATTAGCAAGGACACATGATTTGGGGATTTGGAGGTATATTTCATAAATGGTTTTCTCTTTCAAGTTAGTATAGAACTTTTTGGAATTCTTTAATTGGTAATGTTATCATTATAAAATAGTAAGTCAACTAGGAATCACCCAACTTCCTGTCACTTGTGTATGTATGCCTGACAGATTATGCAGCACTAATTTAACAATTGAGTTGGATTGTCTTATAGGAAAAAAGCCAACTCCTGCTGTCAGGCTTGCTTTTGCTCAGAGACAAATGAGCAGAGTGAATCTTGTTTTCTATTTACATTGGGCAATCTCAAAGTTAGTTTTTAGCTGACTTCTGAAAGTAGATATGTACACTGACCTCTCTAGCAAGGCCAAAGAACATCAGTTTCTGTCTGAGAGTTGAAAAGTAGAGTTAAATCATCTTAAGTTTATATTCACAGCCCTTCTTTGACTAGAAACCAGAACTTCCATTGGGTAGGAAGTATAAGAGGAAGAAACAAGTTCTACTTCCCACTTCCATTTCGGAAGTCCCATAAGTCCGTCCTCATGTGACTCTTTTGCTTTCCCCTTTCTGTAGTACTTTTCTTCTGATGGAGGCCACCAAACAAGGGAGATTCTTATTTGGAGAGATGGCTTGAAAGATGAAAGTTTTGCTTTTGTATCTGCATTAAATAACTTGGTCAAAATGACAATATTGCTTTTTGGCTCATACTCTTACTGGCATTTTTACCAAGTCTATAGTTTATGTTTTAATCAGTGGGACAGAAAGAGAGAGAGATGGGGAGATGCCATTTATAGTTTTAATCATATATCTCCCTTACCTTTCTTGTCCCTCCTATACAAAAGATAACTGTTCAATTTAGGATTAGGAAAAAAAACCTGAATCCCTGGATTGTACAAGATAAATGCTTTGGGCCCTTGTATATTGTGTGATTCTTCTATTGTTAGAGATGAGTTAAGATTTGAGTTAGATGAGAAATTTGGATGGGAAAGACACCAAGTTCTCCTTTCTCAGTACAAATCATTTATTTGAGTCTGTACTATTACTTATAAAATGCATATTTCTATTTCTAAAGCACAAAATATTGAAACTTTAATATTAAGTGATAATCTCTTAAATTAGCATGTTGTGCTCAGGAAAAGCACACCATGAAAATTAAAGGAACTGATTTACAAAAGGTTTATTACCAAGACATTTTATGAAATAAAACTGCCAAGAAGTTTGCAGCATGCATGTTCAACTCAGTGTTATAACAGTGTCAAAAGTTTCGAGGCCAGGTGTGGTGGCTCATACCTGTAATCCTAGCACTTTGGGAGGCTGAGACAAGAGGATTGCTTGAGGCCAGGAGTTCGAGACCAGCCTAAACAAGAGTGAGACCACATCTCTGCAAAAAATGGAAAAATTAGCCAGGAGTGGTGGCTTGCACCTCCAGTTCCAGCTATTTGGGAGTCTGAGGCAGGAAGATAACTCGAGCCCAGGAGTTTAAGGTTGCATTGAGCTATGATGGCACCACTGCACTCTAGCCTGGACAACAGAGTGAGACCCTGTGAGTCAAAAAAAAAAAAAAAAAAAAAGTTTCTATCTCTAGAAATCATAGTAATGATACTTAATATTTTACTAGCTTAAAAAGCAGATGATTCAAGAATATCATAATTTCATCCTACTCAAAGCATTTTGTTTTATAGCTCTGCAAAGATGCTAGTAAATTTAAAAATGTAGTTAATATAATAAATCCAGATCTTGAAAGGCTAACATTTAAATCAGTACTACATCGTAATAGTCTAAGATTCAGGTTTATAATAATAAATTTGTAACGTAGGTGTCTCTTTTTATTTTCTCCTTCTCCTGCCTCACTGGTACCTCACTTTTCCAAACCCCAGTCCCATGAAGGCTTTGCAGCACAGCTGCTATCAATTGGTGGAATGCCAGGAGTTTTCTATTGTCTTATAACAGTGATTTGTTCCCAACATAGTCAGCTCTCTTCTCCATTTGGGACATTCTGGTAAATGCATTTATAATATATACATAACTTGGCGTACTAGTCTTCAAAGGACCAAACAACAATATTTATATTAAAATGGTAGTGAATGTCATTTTTTCTTTTCATTTTGGTCATCCTTTTAGGAATTGGATGCCTCCCCAAGGAACTCCAGGAAACATCAGTTATAAATGTGGTGATAAAGCAATAGCAGTTACTAGTTAACGGAGATGTGGTTGACTGAATGCAAGATAACAGAATTTTATGTATCTCGTAAATTAGAGAGGAAAATAGTAGGTTGCATAATTGCTAAAATGTCCAGGAAAAAAAAAAAAAGCCCAGAGACAAGAGTTCTCATATTAACCACATTAGCTTCATGTTCCTGGAACTCTATGTTGTAAAATGGTTACTCTAAATTTAATAGGGAGAAAGGAATGATGACTATTCCTTTCGGAATTTTTTCCTATAGGGAGTGTGAAAGCCAGTGCCTCTGAAATTCTCCTCTTGAATGGAGGTAGGCCTGGAGGGGAATCGAAGGATTAGGAAATCACTTCTGCCAACCCATGAAGTTTCCCAGATTTTTTCACTATGGGATATAAACAACTAAGTGAAAAAATAAGAGGCACTTGTATTTGGTACTTGGGTCAGTATCGTTTTAGAAGGGTAAAGGCATATGTAAACGTGTCTATGAACAAATGAAAACAGTCCAGTTTTTAAACAGTGTTTAGTATTATCACTCCTTCTATCCCAATATTAGATTGTACCTCCGCCTGAAACAAAAATGCAAACTACGAATATTTTAATGCAGCTATATTTGTAACTTTTGGTTACTAATTCTGCTTGTATTTAAAAGTTGGTAGTTCATAACCTTTTTTGGAGCAGTGAGGTTACTATGTAATTGTAGGGAAACATTTAAGTTAGAGAAAAAAAATAAAAGGTGCAACTCCTTACTCTGCTGGTCTAAAATCCAGAAGACGGTGCTGTGAATGTGTCAGGCTAGCTGGGTATGGGGGATTGAGGGAGGTTTCATGCATTCTAAAATCAATCATAGCAATATGGAATTCAAGGTCATTTCTAAGTAATACTGTTATAATCCCCAAATTAAAGCCTTAATTAAAATTTGCAATTTTTTTTTCCTTTGAAGTAAGGAGGTTTATAATAAGTAACACTTGTTTTTAACTGATTTTTTTAAGGTTCAACATAAAAAATATGAAGCATGTGTAGTCGATTATATTTATGTAGTCTTTAGTAGCACCTCATAAATCAAAATCACTAACTGTAATTATTAAAATTTGCTTCTCTCATAAGATTAGTGAATTGTAAACATATCAACAAAGATACGTGAAAGAATTACCAGTTTGTGCCATCTTGTTAAATCTGTAGGTTAGTATACTTCAGTCACTTTTGAATATCATTTAAAAAGGTCTTTTCATTCAATTGTTCGTTTTTAATTTCTTTAGGATGTGCGTGTGTGTGTGTAAATGTGTAAGAGGAAAAGGTTTTGAGATTATTGGAATCTTGACAATTCTTGCCAATTATGAGTGAAATGTAAAAATTTTAATATTTCACAGGTGAAATAGCCCAATTCCTGGAAAGTGCTTATCGTTTAGCATATGATGAAAAGCCAGACTACCAAGTGCTCAAGAAAATTCTGAACCCAGGTGCAATACCTTTAGGACCACTGGAATTTTCCACTGAAGGACAGAGCGTAAATGTGCATACTCCAAACAATCAAAAAGTAAGTAATGTGATCCCTGGGATCCTTTGATTATTTACCTCTATGACGCTTTTGTATTAAATGGAGTTGTTTTAGGTCTCAAGATGAATCTGACAACTAAATTTTTTTCCTTATATTTAATTCCTATTTCCTGTAATTCAGCGCCAAAAAAGTTTATTGAAAGTTCTTTTGACCTATCGTCTCTTAGAGAAAAATAGTCATAGGGCTATGACTAGGGTAAGGTTAAAGGCTAATGCAACTTTATTCATGAAGGCCTTTATTTGCTTCTTTTTTTCAATTCTCTTTACGCTTTGTCCTCTGTTTTTGCCTACCAGTTTGGCCATGATTTGATGGTGATAATAGCCTTAGATTTAACCAGATTATTTTTATGCACTGATATTTCAATCTGGAAACAATTCTTTAGGAAATTTAAAGTTACACCTCCTCCTTTTCTCTGCCGACTTCCAATAAAATCCCTCACACTGACTGAAAAACAAAAAGAGAGGAATCAGAACTTAAAACAGTATGAAAGAATTAGAACTTCAAACATTTTTAAGAGGGTGGCAGAAACCTGAGACTGCTGTTAGCAACATCGCTGGACAGGCAACTACCTGTCTGTTTCTTCCTTGACACTGTCCATATGCAAAAACAAAGTGTGGAGGGCATTTTTACCCTGGTACGTGTACAATAAGGTAGGGTCAGGATGCCATTCATTTTTAATATTCTTTATGAACTTTGGATCATCACAAGTGTTCATGAGCCAAGAATGCAGGATGCAAACTAATGTGACTGATAGGCTGCTAGATGAATGGTGAGTCAAGTATCAGTGCACAGATGGTTCTGATTTGCTGAATTTTGTAGCTGCTGCAACTGAAGACATAAAATATCCTTCTAGTCATAAATTAGCTCTTTGGAAGCAAAACCTTGGCACCAGAGCTTTACAACCTTCAATTAGTAGGAAAAGAAGTATTTGAATGACTGTGGTATTGACATCTGTAGGCCTGCATAGTAATCATTCCTAATAGAAGAGAATATCTGTTTGAGGAGGTTTTGCATGGCTAATTAACTACCAGTGAGAATATGTAATTTTTTCATGATCTCCTGATTGTCACCTTTCTCTCATGATACAATTACATTTTATTGTAGTAAGTGCCTCACAAACCAATTGTCAGCACTATTTACGTATTACAGAAGGCAGAACAAAAGTTCATGTTTAATAAAAAGCCACTGGATTTTGATCTTGGTAATTACTAGACTTATTTTAACAGTTTTATTGACTTTTGTGTTTTTATCACTTTTGCAACAAAACAAAGAGCCATTTTCTTGACATAGTATTTCCCTTGCAATAATGGTCACCACTTAATCTACACTGATTTAAGTAGTTTTTTTTTCCTTTTTTGTAGTTTTTCAGTTTCATAAACTTAATTGAAATATAAAAGAAGCCATTTTAAAAACTGATAGCTATATCCTCTGTTATAAAATTCTAATTATTATCCACCAGAATTTTCAGTTTCATCAAATTCAAAGGGTGTTTGTTGTGAAACTATTTTTGTATGCAGCAAATATAAAACATTTTTGCCAATGAGCCTCTCAAAAATATTTTATTCCTTTTGATTAGAGCATTTTGATTATGAGTAAAAAGAAAACACTTAAGAATAATATGGCTTCTTAAGACTTTTAATTTCTGTTAACAATGTGATCAGCTTGGATATATAGACAGATAATTTGGGGATATATATCACAGCAGACCGATATTTATTAATGACTTTATTTCTCTAGTATTTTTAAGTGCACAAATATGTTTAATAATGATAATATAAAATATTGGCTCACTGTGTATGAGCTAAACTTGAAGTATCTTAATTTTTATTTTTAAAATTATAGATTTTATAATGTTACAAAAACCAAACCTGAAAATGTTTAAAGCAAAGTATGACAGTTTAATGTCGACTCAATTCCCCTGAATGATGCCAGTATAAGATTATTTCCACGAGAGATTGCTCGTGGAAATAATAACAAAAATTATTCCAGAATGAATAATCAACCACATGCATCCAAATTTCTCTCCTTTTAGTCACAGACAGAATCCCCTTATTAGTAACTAAAAACATTTCTTGTTACTGTATATATGGATCACTTTGGTTATTTAACAGACTAGTGAGTGAACTCTGGACTGGTACTTTACATAGACCGTGATACTTACAAAGGAGACATTGGACCAGAAAAGGTATACAAATATAGAAAAAAATGCTTCCAGTATTCAAAGGGAAAAAAGTTATGAATGTTTAAAATTTTTAAATGCTATTCTGCTCATTTTAAGTGAAACTTATACTGAGGAAATTTAGTATTCTTAAGAAAAATAAGTTTTGGTTAGGTATTAGAACACATCACCATAAAAATCTCAGCAAACATCATCTTTTTGCAAAAGAAAAAGGTATTTTTCCAATTCTGGATTTTAGTAGGCATCATAAATTGTTCCCTATAAACTGAGTCTTCCTCTTGAAATTCTTGAATACTGTTACTGATTGAAAATGAATTTTTGTCAAGATAGTATATATATTGATTTTTTTTCTTGACAAACAAATCTTTTGGGGTATTTGCCTGAATGGGAATGATGGTATGGATAGCTGAAGTCACTCAGGGGTGAATATATTACTATTGGTAGTAGCAATATTTGTATAGAATTTAACAGTTTACAAAATTCTTTCCTGAGTTTTAATTCTCAAAATAATTCTGTGAACTTCTCTTCATGTGTATTTTCTACATCTGAGGAAAGTAGAATACAAGTTCTCAATTAGAAGCACATTTTTGGTTTATTAAGTTTTAGGAGTCCAAAAGTATTCTGATTTTATAGAACATTGTGAAGTTCCAATGGAAAATTAAATAAAAACTACCTCATTTGAATAGCTTCTTTCTTGAAAATGACACATATTTGGACAGTAGTATCCTTCCATTTGATTATGTGGGATGCCTGGGGTATTTCTGTATTTACTTTTATATTTCTGAGAAAAAGAAAATTTCACAGTGTTCACAATTAAGAATTAAACTTCATCATCCTACTTCACTCTTACCATTGTAAAAGTTTCCCTAGAAATAGAAATTTAACATAAATTAGATATCATTTTGTTTATTAGCTACAGATGTCCATGACAGTGCAACCTAACCATTCAGCCAACTAACAGCAGATCTAGGAGGCATAATCTCTTCCAGGAAGTCTCACAGAGTACTGAATATATTATACCAAATTTTGTTTATACATCAGAGGTTTCCAGGACAAAAAACCGTTATATTCAGAGTTCATAGCATATAGGAGGTACAAAAAATCTCCATAATATCTTAACTAAAAATAGAACTATCATATCCAAAAATCCTACTCCTGGATATATATCCAAGGGAAATGAAATCAGGATGTCAAAGAGATATCTGTACCCCCACGTTTATTGCAGAATTATTCACAATAGACAAGATATGGAAACAACCCAACTTAAGTGTCTGTTGGGTGAATGGATAAAGAAAATGTGAAGTGTACATGCGTGTGAGCGTGCTCACACACACACACGATGGAATATTATTCAGCCATAAAAAGAAGGAAATCCTGCCATTTGCAACAACATGAATGAATCTGGAGGACATTCTACTAAATGAAATAAGCCAGACACAGAAAGACAAATACTGTATAATCTTCCTTATATGTGGAATCTAAAAAAGCTGAACTCAGGTAGGAAGCAGACAGTAGAACGGTAGTTGCCAGGGGATGAGAGTTGGGGGAAATGTGGAGATGTTAGTCAAAGTGTTACCAGCCTCCAAGTGGAGGTTTTTCCAAGTTCTTGGTGTTTGTGGGGAAAAGAATTTCAGGAGGCACTATGTAAGCCAAGCAAGTGACAGTTTTTATTTAAAACGGAAGTATACTCTCAGGGAGGAAAGCGGGTAATCTCAAAAGAGCAGCTGCACTGAAAGGAAGTGGTTTTAGATCTTTTGAAGTCTTACTAATTGAGGGGAGGAATATTCAAGGGCAAGGGGTTGGCTTTTTAAGAATTTGGGTAGTAATTCCAAGAATTGGGTTCCCTCCCATTTTCGTACTTTATATGGTTGTCTTGGAACTGTCAGGGTGATTTCAAGGGTGAAGAAATTTTAACACTACAATGTAAATGATATTGTAATTAGCCAGAGTTCATGTAAGGTGGCAGAGATAGCTGATAAGCTAGTCAAAGCCAGTTTTTGCCTGCAGTTATCAACCTCTCTAGTTAGCTTCTGCTTAAGAGTTTAACACCTGCACCCGATCTGCAAGTCCCTGCATCTGGTCTCAGCCCTGTCTCCTAGTTTGTTATTCTAACAAAAGGGTACAAAGTTTCAGTTATAAGATAAATAAGTTCTGAGGATCTAATGTACAGCATAGGGACTATAGTTAATAATACTGTGTTGTGTTCTTGAAATCTGCTAACAGAGTAGATTTTGAGTGTTCTTACCACATACCAAAAAATGGTGACTATGTGAGGTGATGAGTATTTTGATTAACTTGATTGTGGTAATTATTTTATAATGTATACATATATCAAAACATCATGTTGTACACCTTAAATATATACAATTTATATTTGTCAATTGTATCTCAATAAAGCTGGAGAGAAAAGATCTCAACTAATCCTTTATGACATAGAACACATTTTCACAATGATTGGTAAGCCAGTATTTTAGTAGGACGCAACTGTGCAACAACCTTGGGAAGCCCTTTGTTTCACACTAATGATGTGATGTACATTTATTACCAGGATGACTTCGGTGGAAGAGTGGCTCGGATGATGGTTACATATCAATTTTCCCAGTAGTTTGGGAGGGTTGAGTGTTGGAAATAAAGAGTCCCTGCATGATTAGGAAACATTTCCAATTTTCAGGTTACTGAAAGGCAGTAGTTTTGCCATTCTTTGATAAGCTGGGATCCTAGAGGAGGAGCAAATAAAGAATAGTGTTGTGACAACTTAAACCTGGCCACAAAACACCAGCATATTTTAAAGAGGAGTGAACACACTTGGCAATAGAAGCTAAAAATTGAGAGGCTACCAATTAAGTCTCTGCTCGCCCAGCCAGTGTAATTCACTCTCTGTTTTGGCACTGGCTACTCCATTATTTCCCCTTGTGCTGTTCCTATATTCTGCCCCCTATTTAACCCACGAAAAAAGGTGATGGCACTGCAGCTGCTGTAAACATGAAGCTGCTGAACAAATACTTCATATAAGGACCTTCACTGTAGCTTTCAATCTTCCAACTGTATTGTGGGATCTGCCCTTCTATTTCCCTGTCTACTTCAAGGTTATTGAGAGTCGGTCATCCCCTACATGTCACCATGGTGTGAAAAAGAAACATTAGAGGCAGCAAGCTTGTTGTAGAACTTAACCTCTGGTACTGGTACACTATATTAGATGGCATGAACTGTTATGCATGTTGCTCCAAGGTTAAACTACCTGCACAAAAAAGTAAGCAACATCACAAGCTCCTTTTATGCTTTCACATTAATTAGGCTCACTTTAATGATAGAAAACTAAGATTTTAATTAATAAGAATTTAAACTACAAAGATGTACTGGATCCACTCCCAGCAAAGGTTAATAATGAATTCATGTGCAGTTTTAAAATGTGGCAATTTTCTGTAAAAATGCCGTTTTCAGTAAGCAAGTTATCTGTAGAGATAATTTCTAAAGAGTGCATAACAGTGACACTGATTTTAATTGGTCTTGTTCCATTGATGAGAAAGGGCTGGATCTTGCCAACTACTATATTTTTTTCTACAGTGTCCATTTGCTGCTTTCCTCTTTATTTCCTCCTTTTTTAATGGTTGGCAAGTTTAAAATTTTAAGAATCTGGACATGAATGCATTTTTGTAAAGAAATGTCAAAAGTTTTCCATTATACATTATTACTTACTCTGTACCAACAGGTTGATTCACAAAAGGCTGCAACAAAGCAAGTCAATCAGATGCAAAATAGGTTAACAGAAAAAATAGCCCACAGTGAGAGAAGTGCTGAGTCCTGTGCAACACGGAGAAAAGTGCAAAAGGAGGAGAAGCTCATTGGACCGATGAACAATGAAGCAGCTCAGGTGAGAGGGGCTGTTGGTTTTTTTCCCCTTAATGTTACATTAGAATATGCCCTTTGGGAATAAAGACATCTTATTTTGAGGACCAAGTTTGTATGGTTTTGTTAAATGAGAAGGGACAGAACATCCTAGCCTGCTGATAAAATCAAAGCAGCTGACACCAGTTATCACAGAAACAGAACAGCAGTGAGCACATTTGCGTACAGATCTGATTTCTTTATCCCCAAGAATGTAATGAAGTCCGCTTGAATTTCTTATGCCATCTATGATTCATTAGGGACTCTTAACATACTCTATACTTTTACATTGGTTCCTCAAGTCTAACTCTTATAATTAAATATAAGTGAAGTGTTTCCCTGTCACTATGGTTGTATTTTAAAATGATGTATTTTTTACATCATTCAGTCATTTGGGCGGATAGTGACTCACCTTTAGCAGATGACTCATTCAGGCAGCAAGCAGCAAAAGTCCTTCCTAATCTAACCTTTTTTGACATGAAGGAGAAGCATAAATGCATTTATATCTATAGTGAAAAAATATTAAATTTTGTCAAAATATCCAACACTGTATATGATTTATACACTAGCATTTTCCCCAAATGATTTGAAGTAGTTTATAGTGTGAAACGGGATAATTTAATACCCCACCTTGTATATCCTACCCCCAAGAAAAATTGATATATCAGGCAGCTGGGATGTTAATCACTAAACTAAGCACTGAATTTGGCTCTGAACTTCTTGGCAGCCAAGGCAAAAATTAGAAGCATAGTAGTTATACATTCTTCATCCAACCAGCAAGCATACAAGTTTATCCAGAGAGAGAGATGCTTTCTTTTAGTATTATTAGGAATCTTTTATATTTATTCTGGTATAAAATAGTAGCATTATTTGTAGGTTTATTTTAAATTTATATAAAGGAGTCTATTTCAAATGAGTATGTTTTATAGTCTCCATTTATAAAATTAAAGACAAATATTGCTTGGTGATACAATTTAAGATTCTAAATCTCTCTAATTGAGAGATTCTTTCTCAACTCTTACTGTGCACCAGAATCACCTGATGTACAGAGGTAGGGAGGTATTGTAAAAATACTGATGCCCAGGTTTCAAGCAAAAAATGGATTTATTTTGGCTGAGGCGGCAATGGGATATGGATGTATAGATTTATCACTCCAGAAAGTCCTTTGTTTCTTTCCCCAGTCAGCCCGCTTCCTTGGAGGCAACCACTGTTCCAACATTCTAAGTTTCATCACTAGATTACTTTTGCCTCTTCTAGAATTTTGTATACATGTGGTCATACAGTATGCATTCTTCTGCATCTGGCTTCTTTCACTCAGCTTATTTTTATTTATTTATTTATTTTTTGAGATTTATCTGTGTTCATGCATGTATCAGTGACTTGTTCTTTTTCATTGCTGAGTAGTACTGCACTGTATAACCACATCATAATTCACACATCCATTCTGTTAATGGGCACTGGGCTGCTCCTGTTTTCTGGCCCCCAGGAATATAGTTACTATGAACATTCTGGCGCAAATTCTTCTATGGGCATGTTTCATTTCTCCTGAGACATGGAATTGTTGGGTCATAGTGCAGCTGACGTATAGTTCTTGAAAGTGACTCCCACCAGTAATGTACAAAAGTTCTGGCCATTCCATTTCCTCCTCAGTATTTCGTGTTATCGATCTTTTTACTTTTAACTATTCAAACGTGCATTAGTACCTTATTATGGTTCCAATAGTCATTTACCTCACAACTAATAATTTTGAGCACTTTTGCATGTGTTTACTAGCCATTCATATATCTTATCTTATAAAGTGTCTTTTCAAGTGTTCTGACCAATTTTATTTGGATATTTGTCTTTTTACTATAAAGCTGTAGGAGTCCTTTACCTAATCCACATAAAACCCTGCTGTTCGATATCTGTATTATATATATCCTCTCCTAGTATGTAGCCTGCCTATTCATTTACTTAATAGTGTCTTCACATAAGCAGAAGCTTTTTATATTATTCATTACTTTTATTTGAAGTTTATCGGGGTTTTTTTTTCCGTAAAGAAACCTAAGAAACCTTTGCCTGCCTCAAAGTCACAAAGTTCTTTTGCTATCTATTCTTATAGAATGCTTATAGTTTTAGCTTTCATTGCTGGGTCTATGAGACATCTCAAATCAATTCTTGTGTATGCTGTGAGGTAGGGGTTGAGGTTCATTCTTTTCCATATAGCTAGCCAGTTCCATATAGCTTTATATTGCAGCATCATTTGTTGAAAAGAGTTTCCTTTTCCTAACTGAGTTTCCTTAGAGCCTTTTTCAAAAGTCAGATAGCCATATAAGTGTGGGCCTATTTCTAGACTCTATTTTCTTCTATTCTATTTGTTTCTTCTTACACCAATACCATACTGCAATTACTGTAGCTTTACAGCAAGTTTTGAAATTAGAAGTGTAGTCCTTCAGTCCTTTTCTTTTCTTTCAAAAATGCCATGGCCATTTTAGGTCCTGGTCTCCTCCATAAGATTTAAGTACCGACTTGTCAATTTCCACCATAATGGGCCTTGGATTGGTAGTACATTCAGTGTAAAGATCAGATTAGGGAGAACTGGGATCCCAGCAATGTTGTGCCCTCCAGTGCATGAAATTGATACTTCTCTGCATTTACATAGGTAGTCTTTAATGTCTTTCAACAATGTTTTATAGTTTTTAGTGTAGATATCTTATATATCTTCCATTAAAATTATCTCTAAATGTTTTTGATAATAATGCTATTATTAATGCTTTAATAATAATGCTATTATTATTTTTTTAAATTTCATATTTTAGTTATAAAAGAACTAGATAGAAATGGTAGATAGAACTATAATTTATTTTGTACTGACCTTGTGTCTTGGACCTTCCTAAATTCACTTATTCTAGTAAGTTTTTAAAAAAATAGATTCTTAGGATTTTCTACATAGTTAATCATGTTGTTTATGAATTAAGACAGTTTTAACTCTTCCTTTCCATCATGTATGCCTTTCATTTTTAGGAATTATTACAGCCGCTAACATTTCTAGTACTACATTGAATAGAAATTGTCAGAGTGGCCTTCCTTGCCTTGTTCCTGATCTTAAGGGGAAAGCAGTTTTTCTTTCACCGTTAAGTTAGCTGTGGGTTTTTCCTAAATGTTCTTTATCAGGCTGAGGAAATTTTGTCCTAATTGTTGAAAAATGAATTCAAGTCATCAGTGAGCATTAAATGCCTTCTTGAGATCTCTTGAGATGCTCATATGATTTTTTCTCCTTTACTAGTGTGATGAATTACATTGATTTTTGAATGTTAAATCGACCTTTTATTTCTAGGGTAAACCCCATTTATTCATGATAATGTTATTCTGCTGAATTCAGTTTGCTGAATTCCAACTCAAATCCTGCTGAATTTTAATTCCATGAAGGACTTTTATATCTACATTGAGGAGAGATATTGGTTTGTAATTTTCTTTTCTCACAACATCCTTGTATGGTTGTTTTCAGGGTCATTATGAGTTGGAAGTGTTCCCTCTGTTGTCAGAAAATGTTTCGTAAGATCTGTCTTTCTTAAATGTTGGATAGAATTTAGCAAGAAAACCATCTGGGCAGAGAGTTTTGTGGGGAAAAGTTTTAATTATGAATCTAATTTCTATAACAGATGAAGTGATCATTAGGTTTCTTTTTCTTCTTGTGTCAGTTTTGGTAATTTGCGTTCTTTAAGGAATTTGTCATCCAAGTTGTCAAATTTATCAACACTGAGCTAGGATATTCTTTTATTATCTCTTTAAGATCTTTCATATCTGTGCTAATGTCCCTTCTTTCATTCCTGATACTGGTAACTTTGGTTTCTTTCTTTTCTTTTTTTTCTGATAGTGTAGGTAAAGGCTTATTGTTTTCATGAATCTTCTCAACTGCTAACATTTGGGTTTTCTTTCCTTTATTTTATTTATTTATTTTTTTTTTGAGACAGATTCTCACTCTGTTGCTCGGGCTACAATGCCGTGGTGTCAGCCTAGCTCACAGCAACCTCAGACTCCTGGGCTCAGCGATCCTTCTGCCTCAGCCTCCCAAGTACCTGGGACTACAGGCATGCACCACCATGCCCGGCTAATTTTTTTTTTCTATATATTTTTAGTTGGCCAATTAATTTCTATTTTTAATAGAGACGTGATCTCGCTCTTGCTCAGGCTGGTTTCAAACTCCTGACCTTGAGCAATCCACCTGCCTCAGCCTCCCACAGTGCTAGGATTACAGGTGTGAGTCACCGTGCCCGGCCTCTTTCCTTTTTTTTAATCCACTATTTTCTATTTCACTAATTCTTTATCATATCCTTCCTTCTACTTATTTTGGGTTTAGTTTATTCTTTCAAGCTTCATAAAGTGAAAGCCTAAATCATTGATTTTAAGCCTTTTTTCTTTTATAAAACATATAGTTAAAGCTACACATTTTTAAGCTGTGCTTTAGCTATGTTCCACAAATTTTGATATGTTGTGTTTTCATTATTGTTCAGTTGACTATATTTTCTAATTTCCCTTGACTTAGTCTTTGATCCATGGATTGTTTGGAACTATGTTATTTAATTCCTAAATATTTTTGAGATTTGCTTGGTATCTTTTTGTTATTCATTTCCAATCTAGTTTTGGTGGCATCAGAACATATTCTCTGTTATTCCAGTCCTTTAAAATTATTGAAACTTGTTTTATCTCTCAGCAGAAGGCCTACTTCGTTGAATGTTGCTTGTGTACTTTTAAAGAATTGTGTCTTCTGAAGCTTGGAGGTGTACTGTTCTTTAAATGTTAATTAGGTTAAATTGATAGTGTTGTTCAAGTCTTCTATATGTTCATGTTTTTGTTTTATTTTGTCCTTTTGTTTCTTATTTAATGACAAAAGAATGTTAAAAAAAACCAACTGTAATTGTAAATTTCTCCATTTCTCCCTTAGTTCTGTAAGTTTTTACTCAGTGGATTTTGATTCTGTGTTATAGATGCGTAGAGATTTAGGACTGATGTTTCCTTGGTGAACTGTCCTGTTTATCATTATGAAACATTTTTTTTTCTATCTGTTCAGTACTCTTTGTCTTGAATTCTACTTTAATTTTAGTAATTCCAACCTTCCTATGATTAGTATTTATATGTTGTATCCTTTTTTATCCTTTTATATTTAATCCATCTATGTCTTTGTATCTATATGTATTTTTGTAAATAGTATATAGTTGTCTCACTCTTCTATAAAAATCTGACAAACACTACCTTTTCATTGCTCCATTTACATTTAATGTAATTATTGATATAGTTGAGTTTAATCAATCATTTTGGTATTTGTTTCCTATTGTTCCATTTGTTGTTTATCACATTTTACCTCCTTTCTGCTTTATTTTGGACCAATAATTTCTCTCTACTTTCTTGGCTTTTTATACTTCTTTGGGTTTATTGTTTCTTTAGTGGTTACTGTAGAGCAGGGGGTCAGCTCTACGGCCTATAGGCCAAATTCAGCCAACCACCTATTTTTGTTTTGTTTTGTTATTTCAAAATATGAAGGAGGTAAAATGTTTTTGTTACATGGATACCTTGTATAATACTTAAGTCGAGGCTTTTAATGTGCCTATCACTATACTAGTATTCATTGTACCTGATAGTTTTGACCTCTCATCCCTCTCTAACCCCCCTTCTTGGTTTCCATTGTCCTTTATATCTCTTTATGCCCATGTGTACTCATCATTTAGCTTCCCATTATTAGAGAGTACATGTGGTATTTGTTTTTCCATTCCTGAGATACTTCATCTAGGATAATGGAATCCATTTCTCTCCAAGATGCTGCCAATGATATTGTTTCACTCCTTTTTCTGGTTGAGTAGTATTCTATGGTAGATATATATATATACCACATTTTCTTTATTCACTCATAAACTGATGGGCACTTAGGTTGATTCCACATCTTTTTCAAGTGTGAATTATGCTACGATAAACATTTGAGTGCAGGTGTCTTTTTAATAAAATGACTTCTTTTCCTTTGGGTAGATAGATACCCAGTAGTGGGATTGCTGGAACAAATGATAAGTTTACATTTATTTCTTTGAGAAATCTCTATATTGTTTTCCATAGAGTTTGTATTAATTTGCAGTCTCACCAACAGTGTATAAGCATCCTTTCTTAATGCATCCATGCCAGCATCTATTGTTTTTTGTCTTTTTAATAATGACCGTTCTGACAGGGGTGAGGTGGTATCTCATTGTGGTTTTAATTTGCACTTTCCTCATGATTAGTAATGTTGAACATTTTTTCATGTTTGTTGGCTATTTGTCTATTGGACATACAGTTTTCAAATATTTTCTCCAATTCTGTAAGTTGCCTACTTAACGCTGTTGATTACACCTTTGATGTGCAGAAGCTTTTTAATTTTATTAAGTCTCATTTATTTATTTTTATTATTGCTGTATTTGCCTTTGGGCTCTTAGTCATAAATTCTTTTCCTAGGCCAATGTTTATAAGAGTTTTTGCTACTTTTTCTTCTAGGATATTTACGGTTTCATGCCTTACATTTCAGTCTTTTATCCATCAGTTTTAATGTCTTTTATCAGTTGTAATATTTCCTTTTTTATTTCTGATTGAGCTTATTTGAGTCCTTTCTCTTCTGTTTCTGGTTAATCTGGCTAGTGGTCTATTGATTTTATCTTTTCAAAGAATCAATTTTTTCTTTCATTAGTCCTTTGTATTGTTTTTTATTTTCCATTTCATTTAGTTTTGCTCTGACCCTTGTTATTCCTTTTCTTCTGTCCCATGTGCTGATGAGAATTCTATAGTTTTTGTGTAGAATGTTCTGTAAATGTTTGTTAGTTCCATTTGTTCTAGAGTCCCATTTAAGTCCAGTGTTTCTTTATTGATTTTCTGTCCAGTTTTGTCAGTGGGGTGTTTAAGTCCCCAGCAATTATGATGCTATTATTTATTTCTTTGCTTAGATCTAGTAGAATTTGCTTTATGAATCTGGGGGGTTAATATGTTTTTAGGATTGTTATTTCTTCTTGTTGAATCACTCCCTTTACCATTATATAATGACTGTCTTTTTTTTTTTATCATTGTTGATTTAAAGTCTATTTTATCCAATATGAGAATGGCTACACCTGCTCACTTTTGGTTTCTATTTGTGTGGAGTATTTTTTTCCATCCCTTTATCTTGAGTCTGTGCAAGTCCTTGTGAGTTAGATGTGTTTCTTAGAGACAGCATATTTATTTGGCTTATGTTTTTTCATCCATTCTGTGTCTTTTAAGTGGGTGGGGCATTAAGAGTATTTGCCCTCAGTGTTATTGATATGTGGGATACTGTTCTGTTCATCATGTTGGATGATAGATATCTTGTTGTTTTGTTTTCCCTCTTTTGCTGTTGTTTTATAAGATCTTTGAGCTTTAGCTTTCAGATGTTTTACACTGGTATCTATTGTGCTGTTTCATGTATAATGAACTTTGGAGTATTTCCTGGAGGGCTGGCCTGGTATTGACAAATTCCTTTAGTGTTTGCTTTTCTGGAAAAGTCTTTATTTCTTCATCATTTATGGACCTTAGTTGTATAGGTTATAGAATTCTTGGCTGGCAGTTGTTCTGTATAAGAAGACTAAAAATGAGGACTCAATCCCTTCTGGCTTGTAAGGTCTCTGCTGAAAAATCTGCTGTTAGACTGATGGGTTTTCCTTTGTAAGTTAGTTGTTGCTTTTGTCTTGTAGCTTGTAGAATTTTCTCATGCAGTTTGATTTTGGCCATGTTGATGACTATGTGTCTCAGAGATGTCCCATTTGCTATGAAACTTCCTAGTGTTCAATGACCATCTTGTATCTGAGTGTCTGAAGCTTTGGTGATACCAGGGAAGTTTTCCTCAATAATTCCCCTGATTAGGTTTTCCATGCTTTTTGCTTTTTCTTTTTTCTCCCTCAGAAATACCTATAATTCATATATTGGCTCATTTCACATAGGCCCATATCTCTCTGAGAGATTATTCATTCTTCTTTTTTATTTTTTCTACATCTTTGACTGAGTTAGTTTGAAAGCCTTGTCTTCAGGCTCTGAGATTATTTCTTCTGTTTGGTCTAGCCTGTTGTTGAAGCTTTCTGCTATATTTTGAAGTTCCCAAAATAATTCTTCATTTCTTTGAGTTATGTTATATTCTTTCTTACATTGTCTAGCACTTTAGCGACTTTTTCATTTTTTTATTGATGTTTTGAAACATTTTTTTTCTTCTTTGTGTTGGGTTTCAACTTTCTCTTCA
>CAUYRT010087455.1:0-14107 GCA_963574885.1 Lepilemur ruficaudatus | reverse complement strand
GTCAGTCCTCCATATCCACAGATTTGACCAACCACAGATTGAAAATATTTGGGAGAAAAATCCCCAAAATAATACAAGTAAAAAATACAGTATGACAATTATTTATATAACATTTATATTGTATTAGGTATTATAAGTAATCTAGGGATGATTTAAAGTATACAGGAGGATAAGCATAGGTTATATGCAAATATTAAGCCATTTTATATAAGGGACTTGAGTATTTGCAGATTTTGATACAAAGGGGGTCCTGGAACTAATCCCCTGCCAAATACCAAGGGACAATTGCATATGCAGATAGGTGCTGGGGTAAGAGGAACAAAGGCAGGGGTGGGGTAGGCACAGGAGAATTGGGAAAAGTTTTCCTAGAGAGGAATATTTGAGCTGGGTCTTAAAGGAAGAGTTATTATTCTCTTGACAATCCCATAATTAAAAACAGCATTTAAAGGGTGGTGCCCTTAAATAAGCAAAAACAAAAATAAATATAAACCAAAACAAACAAACAACATCTCTCAAACACCGAACAGTAATAAACCAGAGGCCACAAGCTCAAATATCTATCAGGGCCAAGGAGGTAACATCGGGGTTGGATATAAGACAACAGGGAGTGATGGGGGCTTTGGGGACCTGGAGAACATGTGCCCTATGAAAGGAGGCAGCTGCAACTCAATTTCAACCCATTTCTTCCAAGAGAAAATATGGGCCCAGTGTTGCCTAATTGTCTGATTTCTTTCAAGAAAATCTGGAAAGCTGGAATTTATCCACTTTTAAAATAAACTGGGCCAGCTGAATAAACACATCAAGGGCTAAAATCTGGTCTGAGGGCTGCTAGTATATTGACCTTCAATCAACCAGAGCTTCATTCATGCCAGCTATGTTAGATGTTAGCCTCTCCTGATGGTTGGTGCTTTCCAGCTAGAGATAGGTCTTTTGTAAATAATTGTGCAAATAGGTAGATGTCAAAAATGAGGATGCACCGTGTATTTTTCACAACGCATATGTTTCGGTGGGCATGGGGAAAACGTTTTCAAGGTCTGAACCTTCACTTCATTGATTCATTGAATCATTTTAAAAATTAGCCATTTATAATGGCATTAAAAACATTAAATACCTAGGTATAAATCTAAGAAAAGATATGCAAGAGATCTACAATGAAAACTACAAACTGTTATTGCAAGAAGTTAAAGAAGTTCTAAATAAATGCAAGGATATTTTAGTTAATGGAGGAAAAGTCGATATTTAAAAATGTCAATTCCCCCCAAATTAATGTACAGTTCAATGCAATGCTAATGAAACTCCTAGCAGGTTTTCTGGTGAAATTGGTAAACTGCTTCTAAAATTCATATGGAAATGCAAAGGGTCAAGACTACGCATGACTGTCATGAGGAACACAGCTGGAAGACTTTCACTGGAGATTCTGAGACCTGTGATAAAGCTATGGTAATTAAATCCATGAAGTTAAGTGAGGCTAGACAAATTGACCAGTGAAACATAATGGAGTCCAGAATCAAACCCATGCATATACATTTGTCTGATTTATGGCAAGAGCGATACTGCAATGTAGTGGGAAAAGGATAGCCTTTCTGATAAATTGGCTAATTGGATATTCATATGGAAAAAATTATATCCCAACCCCTCTCTCACATCATACATAAAAAAAATCAGATTTAGGTGGAGTGCATATCGAAAGAGGAAAGGTAAAACAGTACAGCTTCTAGAGGAGAAGATTTTATGACTTGGAGAAGGCAAAGATTTCTTATTTTTAAGCAGGACCAAAAAGAACCAAGCATAAGAGAAAAAAATAATAAATTGGACTATAGTAAAATGAAGAACTTTTGTTTATCAAAAAGACCCCGTTAAAAGACTGAAAAGCAATCCACAGAGTGGGAGAAAATATTCACAATATATATATCTGACAAAGGATTCATATACAGAATATGTAAAGAATTTTTAAGAATAAAAAAGGAAAAGGCAGATAAGTCAAAAAATGGGCAAAAAGTTGACAGACACAAGAGAAGAAATTCAAACAGTTGATGAACATATGAAGAGATTCTAATTTCATTAGTCATCAGGGACATATAAATTAAAATTAGAGCTGAGGTGCCATTACCCATCAGAATGGCTAAAATGAGAAAGAAGAAGAACACGAAGTAAGGTGGAAAAAAAGAAAAAAAGATACCAGAAGTTGGAGAGAGCAACTGGAGCTCTCATACCTTGCTGGTGGAAGTATAAATTGGTACAACCACTTTGAAAAGCTTTGGCAGTATTTACTATAGTTGAAGATATGCATAACCTTTTACCTAGCTATTCCACTTTTAGGTATATACCCAGGAGGAATTCATATATGTGTTTACCAAAGATACGTGATGCAATGTCCAAAGGAATGCCATTTGTAATAGCCCCAAACTAGAAACCATCCACATCAACAGTAGAATGGATAAATAGTGTTGTATTATACAGCAAAGAGATGACTGATCTATAGCCACTTGCAACTCTACAGAGGAATCTTATAAACTTAGTAAGATGCTGAGTGAACATATACCATATTATTCCATTTATACAAAGTGAAACAGAAAAAAGGAAAACTTCATCTATAATATAGGAAGCCAGCATTGATGTGTGGAAGGACAGGAACTAGAATGGGTCGTGAGAGGCTTTCTGGGATGCTGGGAATGTTCTACTTCTTGAGTTGGGCATTGGTTACATGGGTTAGTTCACTATGAAAATTCATTGAATTTTATGATATGTGTACCTTTCTATAGGTTTATGATATTTCAATAAAAAGTTAAACATAACTTGCAGCAAGTTCCTGTGCTAGTGCTGATGATATAGACATTGGGAAACCTGCCATCTGAAAGTAGAGATGAGTCAGGTACACAGATACCTGGTGTGTGGTGTGATCCATCCCATGAGTGGCACCAATAAAGCACTGCCAGATTGGAGAAGGGAGCAAACCACTTCCAACTGGTCTTATCCAATGATTTCCCAACTTCCCGATCCATTTAGTCTTCATTCAACTTGACCTTCTCTACAATATTGGATGCTTTTGGATTTCTATGGCATAAGTTTCTCCTGGTTCATTTCCTTTCTCTCTGGCTATTTTCTCCTCTTCTCCATGTTGATGCTTCTTTTTCCCATTCATCCCTTATTGGTGTTCCCTGGTGTTTTGTTCTTGGCCCTCTTAGCTTTTTTTTCTCTTCCCTCTATACTTTCTCTCTTGATGACCTCATTAGAAAGTTTATCACTATCCTCTTTGTGCTATTGTTTTGCAAGTAGAAATCTTCAGCTCTAACTTCTCATGAGAACTTTTAATGGAAATAGAGAAGTACTTGCTGTGTATTTCTACCTAGATTCCTTCAGACACTTCAAAATAAATACATCCCAAGATGAACTCCTTGCTTTCCCTCAAAACTTGCTTCTGCTTCTGTAGTTCCTTATCCTGTTTATTGGGACTAGGGTTCATTCATTCATCTATCCATCCATCTGTTCATCAAATCAGTCTGACACCGTGCTAGTTGCTTAGGAGTGTACAGTTGAAGAAGACAGACACATTCTAGTATCGAGAGAGACAAAACATAAGTAAAAAGACAGGTAACTAAAATTATTGCAAGTTTTTAGCCTGGACTAAGACATTGGCCCTAAAGATGGAGAGAAGAGGTGCTCAATAATAAGTATGCTGGATTTATAAATAAATTTTAACAACAGAAGCCAGGGAAATAGCTTGGACAAAATAATAAAGGCAGGATGAATGTGACATTTAGGGGGATTGAGTAGAGGTCCAAGTTGATGTGTAGAGTACATGAGGGGGAACAGCATGATGAAGATGAGAGATGGGTCTGGACCTAGCCTGAAGAAGACCTTGAACTTGGAAGGCTCGGTTCAGTAGGTAACCAGTTAGAATTTAAGAGATCGAGATAGAAAGCTGGGAGTCAACACATAAAGATGTAACAGGAGCCATACATGTAGATTAGATTACCCAAAGAATGTATTGGAGAGAAGAAAAGAATGTATAGGATGAAGAGGATCAAGAGAAGAGCTGGGGAATAAAAGTTCAGGTAGAAGAACAAAAAGATGAGACCAAGTTTGTGAAATACAAAAGATAAGGGTTTCATGGGGGAGGATGTCTTCTATTGTATCAGTGGTTGTCTAAATGGCGGAGAGGCTGAGAGCTTAACAAAAATGAATTTGGACTGGTGACTTGAGGATTATTGGTGACTTTTGAGATAATAGGCCCAGTAGGAAAGTGGAGGATGTAAGGTGGGGGTAGCAGTCATTTACAAAGTGTGAGTGGGGAAGGTGGATCAAACACGTGCATTTGTCTTCTTTCCTTTTTAGAATTCCAACAAAATGGCAGTAAAGGATTAATGAAAACTATGCCTCAAGGATGGGGTTGGGGTGGGGGAGAGAGAGAGTGAGTTGGGGAAGAAATAACAGTAAACAAATGATGAAAAGATTTTAGCAAGCAAAAGATCAAGTGGTAACACACTAGGGACTGCAGAAAGTCAAGATGCATAGAAGACAGCAAGAAACTAGCTGATTCATTCTACAGAAACCTGTAGTGTTCAAAATGGGACGCATCCAGTTACTTCTGAAGCTGGAGGTTAAGGATAGAACCAGAAACAAGATTGGTTGAAAGTCTTTATAAAAAGGCCCCTTTCCATTCTAGCTGTCCCTCACCCCAGCAGAGGGTTAAAGGTTAAAGGATTCAGTGGCGGTCTACTTAGTGAATAGTAATTCTTCCAGTTGGTTCCCAGGACACTGGTAGGCAGGCTTCTACCCTCAGACAGGAGATTACAAGATTTCTCCATGGAGAAATTAACTGGTCTGAAAGGAAAGATCTATAGATATTAACATTTGAGTATTCTCCAATGAGTTGCCTGGGCCCTGCCTCATCACTCTGTACAATGACATCTCTGGTTGACAAACACTGTCCCTGCAGACAGAGCTCCCAGGTAACATTTTAGCATCTTATTCTTAAATCAGATGAGGATCACCAGACGTTTGAGGAGAGTCTCTAACATGGCAGACACCAAAACAAAGAAATAATCAAACACACAGAAACTCAGGAAACAGTGCATAGAGTGAAAGAAAAATGCACTGTCAGACCCTTAGAGAATTTAGGGAAGATACTGCATCCATGGAACAAGCAGAGGAGTCCTTAAAAAGAAAACATTTGGAAAACAAGAGTTCTTGGAAATTGAAAATATGAGAGCAGAAAAATCTTAAAAATCGGAAGAAGTGTTGAAAGAGAAAGTTGAAGAATCTCCAGAAAGAAGAAGGAAAAAAAAAGACAAAGAAGTAGATAACAGGAGAGAAAAGATAAGGAAATTAGAAGATCAATCTGGAAGGCTCAATACCTAATAGGAGTTCCATAAAAAGCACAGAGAAAATGGAGAAATCATCTATGAAATAACACAAGAAGTTTCCTAGAACCAAAGGACCTAAGTTTTCAGACTAAAAGGGCATGTCTGGTGTCTAGCACAATAATAAAATAAGGTTGACACCAGTGTTAAATTTCAGAGCACTAGGAAAATAGGGAAATTTCTAATAGTTTTCAGAATGGGAAAAATAGGTCACACACTAAGAATCAGGTATCAGAATGGCATTAAACTTCTCAATAGAAACTCTGGAAACTAGAAGGAAATGGAATGACACCATCAAAATTCTAAATGAGAAAGATTTACAACGTATAACTGAGAACACAGTCAAATATAAGCAAATGGTGAGGGTAGAATAAAGGCATTTTCAGACTTGAAAGTTTTACTGCATATGCATCCATTTCTTAGGAAGTTCCTGAAGGATGTGCTTCAGCACACTGAAGAAGTAAACCAAGGAAGAGGAAGAAATGCAATCCAGGAAATAGGACTGCAACACATGAGAAGGATGGAGGGGATTCCTGGAAGCAAAGTCATGGGGTGACAGCCATGCAGCAAATTAGGGAGCAACCCATCCAGACTGGAACAGGAGGACAAAGTTGCTCTAGGAGAGAAACAAAACCGATGGTACTCAGTGGGTTGGAATATATTGAGTGGATATACATAGTTGTGTCAGAAAGTCTGAAGAAAAATTAGTAATGTAGAGAAAAACGAAGCAATCACTATAGTAACCATTTTATTCTCCCATAACATCATGTTGTGAACCTCAAGTATACATGATAAAATTTACTTTAAATTAATGAATGAATAAATGAGTCATTTTACAGAACAGGAAACCGACAGTTATACAACCAGTACATTATGACTTTAAGATTCAAATGCTGAACAACTCATTCTGAATTCATTATACATTATATACTTTTCCTACTGTAATCAGCTATCTTTTATGTATAATGTTTAATAAATTTGCTTTAATGATTATTAAAAAAAGAAAGTGAAACAGAAATGCAATTATTAACCCCTCCAAAAGACAGAAAATTGTGTAAGAAATTTATCACAGTGTACTATATGGCTCAGGTGTAAATAAAATTTACATATTTATAAAAATATAAATAAACAAGTTTGTTATGTAACAAAATGGTGATATAACTATATTGGGAGATGGAAGGAACAAAGTACGTTATGTGAGTTAGTTAAGAACAAATCATTGTCTTTCATTATCAGAAATCAATAGATAATATCAAAACTGATAATGAATAAATAGCGGGATAACCAAATGCCAGAAGATGTAATAAAAGTGTTTAAGGTGGTTGTACCCAGAAGGTGGGAATGGGTAAGAATGGGCCAGAGAATTGTAATACTTTGTAATTTATTTGACATTTCAAACAACATACTTCTATATTTTTAATAAAATTAAAAGTTATTAAAAACAGTTGGGCATTGAAGAATTAGAGTCCGTGAGTGTCGAATGATAAATTTGATGTTGAATGTAAGAAGAAATGTATCTTCTTTCCTTCCTTCTTGTTAATAAACATTTAAAAAGATGAAAAGATGCCCCAAGTAGCATAGCTCTAAGAAAAACAGAACATATCTCCCATAGTTTTACACCAGTCCTCAAGTTTCTAATCAAAAGCAGGCTACATTGGGAGTAGATTAATCCTGGCGTAACTTGTCTGTGTGCTTCAGAACAGAGACTTGAGGAAGTCAGGTTTTGGAAGAAGGAGTTAGATGACAAACTCGAGCAGCTTGTGTATGAGACCGAGGATCTACTCACATATAAGACCAGATTGGAAAAGGCCCTGGAGAGCTTTAAAGAGCCCTTGCATATCACTGAGACGTGCCTGGCATACAGGTAGGAGGGAAGGAGGGAAGGTTCCCCGAATGAATCATCTGTTGCGAGAAATGAGATGTTGGGTAGCAAAAGCTGGCTACCCATAGCCATATTTGTGAGATGGTGGGTTAGAACGTGGCAAGCGAGCCGTGTTCTTTCAGCCTGAAGTTATCCTGGCATGCAGGGTGCTGGGCAGCAGCAGGAGCACTGGACTTGGTTCATGTCCCAACTCTGCCCTTGACTGACTCAACATAAATATAAGTTAGGACTAGGTTTTGCTGTGCATATCAGAAACTCGCAAAATAACATTAAACTTAAAGTAGTTTTCTTTCTCTCTCACATTGAAGGAGTCTAGAGATAGTCAGTTTAGAGTTGCCATGGTGGGCCACAGTTTTAGGGTTCTGGGCTTTTTCTATCTTGTTGCTCCACTGCATGTGGCTGTCACCCCAAGGTTACCTCATGATTTAAGATGGTGGTTGGAGCTCCAGCCATTATGTCTATATTCCAGCAAGTAGGAATAAGTGGGGTTTGGCATTCACTCTTTCTGCATGCATCCCATTGACCAGAGCTTAATCACATGCCACACCAATAGAAGCTGGGTAATGGTTGTCTTTATTTTGGGCAGCCAGATACTCAGCTAAAAAGAATCAGGTGTTCTATTGCCAAGGGAGAAGGTGAGAACAGGTACTACAGCTCCTGGGGGATAATTTTTCTGCTCTGATACACAGAAGCACTTTGCAATCCAGATGGCACTATATGAACATGCCTTTTTATTATTTCCCTCCTATAAATCCAATGAGTAGGATGACCATCTCTATTCTGGGATGATGCTGGTTTCCAGACCTGTTCCCTGTCGCAGACCTAGCTGGAGCACCCTAACAGGTCTCCTTGCTGCCAGCATAGACCCCTCCAACCCAGTGCATTTTCCACACTGGCTGTTGGGTGAACTTCTCCAAATACAGATTTTTACAGGTCTCCCCATGCTTAAATCCTTTAATTAAAACCCCAATAGCATCAAGATAAAGTTCAAGCGTCTTAGCTTAACAAACAGAGTTCATTGTGATGGGACACCCATGACCTCTCTGGGTCCATATCTCATCCCCAATAGTGGGATGTGCTTAGGTGCGCTGAGCTGCTGGAAGTTTCCCAAATGCACCAGGCCTCTGTATTCCTGGAAAGCCCTATTTCCATCATAAGTTTAGCCAAGACCCTCTGTGGCAACCAGCAGTCTCCCCAGTCAGCTTTAGAGAGAGTGTGAGGCAAAGGGGAGTAGCAGCTGGTCAAGGAGGCCAATACCCAGTTGGCTCCAGTCTAAGCCTATAGATGATTATAATGCAGAGGTTGCTAAATTTATTGAGCATGTACCATGTGCCAGGTACTGTATTGTATGCTTGTATATCTCATTTGTACCTTGCCACAATCCTATGAAGTATTAATAATTATCCCTATTTCACAAAAACAGAAATCAAGGCATAGATAAGTTGTATAACATGCCCAAGTCTACACAGCTAGTGAGTTGGGGAGCCTTCCTCCCAAGCATTGGCATGCAGGGTAGGAAAGAACAAAATATCAGGCAGTGGGGTCAGTTTTGGAAGTTGTATAGCATCGTGGTTAAAAGCAAGTATAATACCCAGTTCTAAGACACTGGGTAAGTTACTTAGTCTCTCTGAAACTCGATTTCCTTATCTGTATTGAAAGGGTTACGTGAGAATATTGATATAAAAAGCCCAGCACAGTGCCTGTGACACAGTAAGTGCTCAGTGGTGGAGATAATATTATATAATAATATTGGTGTCATTATTATTACTAGCTATTATTATTATAATAAAGTATCTTTCTGGAGATTTGACTCCTTGTCTAAAAGCAGGACTAGGATCAAGGAAGAATACATTATTATAATAAAATATCTTTCTGGGGATTCAACTCCTTGTCTAAAAGCAGGACTAGGATCAAGGAAGGGCATGTATGTCTTTGAAATTCTAAGTCAAAAGACAGTGTCTCCAATGAACAGGCACAAAGAAATAGACTTCAGAACTAACGGTCAAATAAGGAGAAAAAAGTTACTGGGCATTTTTCAGACTGGGTGAGAGTCACCAACCTGTTTTTCTTCATTGTGTTTGGATATTTTGAAGTCACGTAGACACCAAGTAATATCTGTCACCCACGGTGTCATCAGACAGAGTGGGAGATACTCGAATCGGTTGTCCAGACAGTTTCAACGTCCAGCCGTTAGCCAACACCGAGTGGCCTTCCTGCACGTGTCGGCTGACCTGCAGCCTTTCCCCGGCCAGGGAGAAGCGCGTGGGGATCGATCTGGTGCACGACGAAGTGGAGCAGGAGCTGATGAAGGAGGCGGAGATCATCCGGGGCGTGATGGCGCTGCTGACCCGCACCTTGGAGGAGGCTGCTGAGCAGATCAGGTGTGGCGCTGGGCCTGTCCCTCACATGCCTGCTGGGAATTCTGAGAAGAGGCAGCACCCACAAGGGCCAGGCTCCAGGGCACAGAAACACTGAGGCTGAACTCTCACAGACACTTCATGGCTCCAACATTCAGGCCGAGAATGGGCCACAGTCCTCAGACATGGCAGTGGCCCTCCGGTAGGGGCTGGGACTGTGGCTGATTTCACCCCGATTATAAGCTGGAGGAGGTGGGAGCCCACTGCTACCCGGGCTGACCCCTCACATACAGCATGCCGCAGTGCTGACATCGGGAAATGTCACAGTGCAAGGGAGGGAGGATCTCGAAGTCCAGGTTTGGTTGTGCTGACTTGTCACCAAGCATCAGATGGGGTGTGTGTGGGGGGGGGGGTGATGGGAAACGGGGGTACAAAGTGCCACCATCCTGTACCAGACTTAGCTTCAGCTCTGTTTTCAGGATCTCCCAAGAACCCGTAGGTGCCACCTGGCTATTCCGGAGGGAGAAACCCAGTTTACTTTCTCCCTTTAGGCTGAATCGCTCTGCCAAGTACAATCTTGAAAAGGATTTGAAGGACAAGTTTGTGGCCTTGACTATCGATGATATCTGCTTCTCACTCAACAACAACTCACCAAACATCCGCTATTCGGAGAACGCTGTGAGGATTGAACCAAAGTGAGTGGGTCGTACAGTCCTCCTCCCTGCGGGTGATGTCACGGCGTTTCTCAGACGGGCAGGACCTAAGTAAGGAACCTCGTCCTTGCAGCCGCTGGGAGCTGGGAAGGGGCAGGCTGGGAGCTGACCACCCTGACCCAGGGCCCAGGGGCTCCAGGGTCCTCCAGGCTAGGCCCTACTTTAAGAAAGTCTGATAAAAAACCTTTGAACATTTAACATTTATTCTTTTATTTGTCCATGTTTTTAACAAGTAAAGGGATCTAAAAGTGTATAAGGGGCAAGTTAATAATTTCCCCCTTTCCATTTTTACACCCCCTGAGATACAGCCATGTTACTTGTGTGTTCATACAAGCATATGTTTATACACTCACACGCACAAGTAGATTTTGTTTGGTTTACGACAATGGGATTATACCACGTACTTTTTCTATAACATCTGACCTGCATTTTTCAATTAACATTCTATCATAGCCTAACTCTTACTAATTTTTGAGATAAAATGTACATATGGAAAAGTGTACAAATAATAAGCATACAGTTTAAGAATTAGCTTTGTTATCTTTTGCTGTATAACAAATGACCCCCAAACTTAGCAGCTTAAAGCAATAAACACTTATTATCTCACAGTTTCTGTGGGTGGGTGTGGGACCAGGTGCTGCTTATCCAGGTGCCTCAGGCTCAGTGTCTCCTGAGGTTGTTGTGCAGCCAGAGGCTGGAACTGCCGTCCATGTGGAGGCTCGACTGGGGTGGGGTCCACTTCCAGGCTGACTTCTGGGTAATGGCGGGCCGCGGTTCCTTGCCACATGAGCCTCCCCATGGGTCAGTCTCGTGACAGAGCAGCTGGCTTCTCCCATAGTGAGTGATCCAAGAGAAAATGAAAGAGGGAGAGAGGGAGAGAGAACCCAAGACGGAAGCCACAGTCTTTCTTTTTTTTTTTTTTTGGAGACAAGAGTCTCACTCTATTGCCCGGGCTAGAGTGCTGTGGTGTCAGCCTAGCTCACAGCAACCTCAAACTCCTGGGCTCAAGCGATCCTCCTGCCTCAGCCTCCTGAGTAGCTGGGACTGCAGGCATGCGCCACCATACCCGGCTAATTTTTTCTATATATTTTAGTTGACCAATTAATTTCTTTCTATTTTTGGTAGAGATGGGGTCTCCCTCTTGCTCAGGCTGGTCTTGAACTCCTGAACTCAAATGATCCACCCGCCTCGGCCTCCCAGAGTGCTAGGATTACAGGCGTGAGCCACCGCACCCGGCCCCACAGTCTTCCTTATACCTTAATCCCCAAAATGCCACCTCATCCTTCTGTTTGTGAGAAGTGAGCCAATAAGTTGACCCCATACTCAAGGTGAGGGCATTACACAAAGGCGTGAGGACCAGGAACCAGGGATCACTGTGGCCATCCCAGAGGCTGCCTCTAATCACAAAGTGAACCAAATCCTCATGTCACCACCAACCAGGCCGAGAAAGGAAACATCACCACCACCCACAGAAGCCCCCATACCATCCCCTTCTGATCGGTATCAATACTCCCGCTCTCCATCCTGAAGGTAACCACTTTCCTGACTTCTAATAGGTTTGTTTTGCCTGTTTTTTATTAAATAGCATCATACACTGTATGTTTTGTATGTGTTTTCAGTTTCTTATAATTAACATTATTTTGAGGTTCATCAATGTTGTTATGTAAAACAGTTCTTCAAACTAGTAATTTATTCATTTATTTATATCTGTATGGACTCATGGTATATGTCATAATCTGTTGTTATTATTCATTTGGATGCTTAAATTGTCCTTAGCTTTGTAATCTAGACCAAGCTGCTTTATTTCTCTCAGCTCAGTTTTCCTTGTCATGGGGATTAAATGAGATAATGTCTGTAAGGTGCTAGCCCAGTGCCTGGCACAGAGCAGGGAAGTTACCCCAAGTGACAGCTATTAATATTGCCGTTGACAGACCACTGTTCACTCTACCTAGAGATGGGGAAACATTCTAGGTGCTTCTGATGGGGGAGGTAGGCCTAGCTTCTATTGCCTTTCCAGGAGCTTGTCTCCCTCTGCACACCCCCTTCCCTAGCCCCAAAATGCTGTGAATGAACACGCGGGGTCTGTTTTAGCTCCGTGAGTCTGGAAGACTGGCTGGACTTCTCCAACACCAATGTGGAGAAGGCTGACAAGCAGCGGAACAACTCCCTGATGCTGAAGGCCCTGGTGGACCGAATCCTGTCCCAGACAGCCAACGACCTGCGCAAGCAGTGTGATGTGGTGGACACGGCGTTCAAGAACGGGCTGAAGGAGACCAAGGATGTCAGGGACAAGCTGGCAGCTCATCTAGCCAAGGTGAGGTCCCTGGAGGGAGCATGGAAGAGCAGACCCAGGAGGCTTCACTGTAGAAAATGAGAACAGTCCCTGGGCCAAGCCGCCAGACTTCTGGGCTTGTGATATTGGATTCACTCATGAGTAAGGGTCATTCACATCTCTCTATCTTAGTGGCAGGCTTTGGGATTTGGGGAACTGGAATGAGACTTTGCTCCACTCTGGGCCTCTATTGTCACTCATTGCTGCAGAGAACAGAGGTGTAGAGGACAGAGCCCTGAGGCAGGGGATGGGAGGCTCAGGGTCTGGCCGCAGCTGTGTGCCCAGCTGTCTCCCCACTCGAGTCCTCAGCTCCTCCTTATGTGAAATATGGAGATGGACTACATGGTCTCAGACATCCTTTGGGACTCTGAAGTTCCATGACTAAATGGCAACCAGTGTTTCCAAACTCAGTTGTAACTCTGGGACTCTGGGTGGTTCTCCCTCCCGGTTATGGGGGCAGTGAAGGGAATGGCCCTGATTTGTAAAATCTGCAGATTTCTGTAGTATAAATACCCCCACCAGGGTTGATTTCAAGTTACCCATTTAACAACGGGCTGAATATTTAACAATCAGAGCCTGCCTGAGCCAGTTGCAGTACACCTTCCTCCCCACCAAGGATCCCCAGATCCTGAACACATGTGAACACCCCACAAGGCTTAGCTCAGGACCCTGGGGACTAGAGTTGAGTGGCACAAGCGCTGCATTTAGACTGAAGAGACGCGGCCTTAAATCACAGTCCTGCAATAGCTAGCCGGGTGAGTCAAACCGACCCCTCAACTCTCTGAGCCTCTCCGGGAGGACGAGGCCATTTCATGTGCTCAGTGGCAACACGTGGCCACTGGCTGCTGTGTTAGTGCAGCTTCAGGGGAACGGGGTCTTTCCTCAGCTATGGGGAGGCTGTGAGAAGGTTCATGTAAGTGAGACAGACTTAGAGATGGTGGCCACACATCCGATGGAGCCATGAATGACAACCAAAACTTAATCCAAAATCATTTCAATATTCCGAAGTGTGTCGTCTAAAAGAGAAAGTGTATGAAAAAAAGCAGAGTTTCATCAAGTTCAAAGGCCTTAGGAGTTAACAGGAGAAATCATGTAGATCACTTAGGAGCCAAAAATTTCAAGATCCAGTTGAGAAAACTGTCCGCCTGGTTATATCACCTGGCCAGAAGCCTCGCTGGTCATGGAAAGACTTAGAAGACAACCTCCAAATTAAATGATAGGGTAACATCCATTTTGTTTGTGATGACATAATGTTTTCTTACTGGGAAAAGCATATGTTAAGCCCACGAAGGTTTAGAATTAAGTGTAGGAATATTTAAGATAATCTAACCCAAGGGTCAGCAAACTTTCTATACAGAATCAGATAGTAAATATTTTAGGCTTTGTGGGCCAAGAGACAAAATCAAGGCTATTCGGTAGATATTTACATAATCAGGGAGAAAAATTTTCCACAAATTCTT
>CAUYRT010087451.1:0-31526 GCA_963574885.1 Lepilemur ruficaudatus | reverse complement strand
GTCTGCAGTTAGTCTGATAAATTTTCCTTTGTAAGTTACCTGCTATTTTCACCTGGCTGTTCGTAGGAGTACCTCTTTCATATTTACATTGGCCAGCCTAATGACCATGTGTTGTGATGACTGTCTCTTTACGATGACTCTCCCAGGAGTCCTTTGTGCTTCTTATACCTGGACATCTAGATTTCTAACAAGGCCAGGGAAATTTTCTTCAATTATTCCCTCAAATAAATTATCCTACCCTTGTGTATTTTCTTCTTTGCCCTCAGGGCTGCCTATGATTCTTATGTTTGGCCTCTTTACATAATCTGACATTTCTTGTAGGGTTTGTTTGTTCCTCCTATTTCTTTTGGACTAACTTGTTTAGGTCAAAGGTATTATCTTCAAGTTCTGAGATTCTTTCTTCTGCCTGATCTAGCCTATTCCTAAGGCTTTCTCCACTGTGCTTTGTAATTCCTTAAATGAATTTTTCATTTCCAGAAGTTTTGGTTTTTTTAAATACTTTGATGTCTTCAGAGAATTTTTCATTCATGTCTTTCGTTGTTTTTGTGGTTTCTTTGCATTGGTTTCTATTTTATCTTGTATTTCATTGAGCTTCCTTAAAATCCATGTTGGGCTTTTCGAGGAAGGTGCCGTCGCGGCTGCAGTTGGGCCCTGTTGTGCCAGCTCCTGCTCCTGACTCACCGCTGTTCGCTCTCGGCAAGGAACAAGTAGGTCAGGAGGCCACGCCGCAGCCATGGCTTTTAAAGATACCGGGAAAACACCCGTGGAGCTGGAGGTCGCGCTTCACCGAATTAGAATTACCCTAACCAGCCGCAACGTAAAGTCCTTGGAAAAGGTGTGTGCTGACTTGATCAGAGGCGCAAAGGAAAAGAACCTCAAAGTGAAAGGACCACTTCGGATGCCTACCAAGACTTTGAGAATCACTACAAGAAAAACTCCTTGTGGTTAAGGTTCTAAGACTTGGGGCTGCTTCCAGATGAGGAATGTTTCCATTTAGGTTGGTACCCATTTTGGGGGAGTTACTGTTTTCTTTAGGGGGTGACCTTTCACTTTGATTTTTCGTATTTCTGGAGTTTTTTCGCTGGTTCTTTCTCATCTGGCCTCTGAATCGAGAGCCAGCGGTGTTAGGACTGGCTTATGGGCCTGTCTTGGAGAACCCAAAGATTGGTCCCTGACTGTCAGGGAGAAGAATGCTGCTCCTGAGTTGCCTTTGGGATGCTCTAGCAGGTTTGATGAACCTCTCGGGTTACCTCTGACCTGTTGTCTTCACCTCTTCCCAACAGCGGGCAGTGAGTTAGGTCCCCTGCCTTAATCTTCAAGATGGTGGGTGCAGTTTGTAAGTTTGAATCTTCCTGGCCCTGTTCGCTTCAGTTAGAAGGTGCTGTATTTAGCAATGGGATTGTTTGTTCCCCGTCTTTGATTGTAGTTTGCTGGAAGAGCCAGTTGCCAAGTTCTTTTGTGCCTGTAGTAAACTCTGGTCCCCCAGATGGGGCACGTGGCTGCCCCATGCCTTAGGAGGGATCATGTAGCTCCAAGGGCGTTGCTTGATTTATACTCCCCCCGAGGTGAGGGGAGGAGTAAGATAGATCATGACTGAGTTGCTAGAACCTAGGAGGTTTTATTGAGCCTCAGCAGGGTTCAGAGTTTGTTTATCCAGCCGCTAGGGGGAGCTGCTGATACAGAGTTCTGGGCAATCTCTCCAAGCCTGGAGAGCTGCTCGGGAGGGAAGGGGCCTAATGGTGTGATTGCTAAGGCCTCAAGCCAAGCTTTTTCCGTCGTTCCTGCCCACTAGCCCGGTTTCCTTGAGGGGTGGGGCGTGTACCCTCCATCTTTTCTCCCTGAAACTCCACAGCATTCTTCCCTCGGATCAGTCCGCGTGTGTTCCCTCTCCATCCAAGACCGGGGCTTCAAGCACCCCACAGTTCCCATTTCTGACCCACCGGCATGGATTTCTGCTTAATGCAGTCAGGGCGGGGAAGCTCCAGTTGCGCTCTCCTGTTCTACCGCTAGAACCCGATGTGAGGGAGGTAGGTCTCTATCTATAGATGTCTCTGCCAGGGCATGCTCTCACCGGGGGAGAAGCAGTTGCTCATGAGTCTCTTGGATCAAGCTGCACTCCCTATTGTCCTGAGTAGTGGGAGAGGCCACTGCTCCAGCTCCATCTGGGTGCCCTAGGCATCTGGGAGCCAGGGCCTAAGCTAATTTATTCGCAGTGCCACAGCCTTCTCCAGTATGGTGGTTCTTTAGCATGGGTAGGGGGATGGGTTGCGCTCTAGACCCCCAGCTCCTCTGTGCCCCTCCACACTCTCCTGGTGGATATGGCTACAGTGGCCACTGGATCCTGGACTGCGATCTCTCTCCTATGTCTCCCCATCCCAGGAGCACCATGTTCAGCTACTTGTTTGAGCCTAGTGGATGATGCTGCCAAACACCTGTGGTGGGAAGATTGGGAACTGTGGCTTTCCCACTGGCTCTGCCAGGAAGGCACCCCATTACGTTCAGTAACTGCCTACTGGTACCAGCACAGAGCACTCTAGTGGCCACTATGGTGGGGGGAGGGGCCACGGTCTCCCTGCATCCCTCTTGTGTGTGGGAACACTGTGTCCTGTCCACCTGTCTGAGCTACCATTTGGTGATCTCCCAAAGTACCCCCATGGTGGCTTCACGCTCCCAGACGGGCTCAGTTAGGAGTGTGCCCCTGTCACCGAGAGGCCTCTCAGCATAGAGCACTTTCACAGTTGCTGTTGTGGGCAAGGGGCCAAGACTACAAGTGGCTCGAGCGAAAATTACTTTCTGGGATGCCAGGACTGGAGGAGGTGCAGAGGAGTGGGCGTCCAGATGCCAGATCTCTGGTCCCTCGTGGCACTCCCCCACGAGATGAGAATATGAGAGCCTTCTGTCCCATTGCTGGCTGGAGGCACCCAGGTGAGTGAGGAGATCCCCCCTTACACTTTCACTGGGGTCTGGGCCTTCCTGGATTTGGGCCACTCTGCCATTCTCTCTTCTCTACCCTCCTCTCACTCAGCTTTGCTATTCTTAGTTCTTTACATGCATTAATTTATTTAATTCTTACAATAATCCTTGGGATTATTGAGTACTGGTGTCATCCCCATTTTAAAGGTGATAAAACTGAGGTACCGAGGTATATTAAAATAAAAATTAACTTCATATATTAAATGCTTACAGTTTATTAGATACTGTACTAAGTGGTTTATATGTATTTTATTCCCAAAACTCTTGACAACATTATGAGATGAGTATTGCTATCTTTTTTACTTATCTAGGTATGGGTTCAGTAGATGAGCTAACTTCAAGGTCACAGTAACTTCCTACTGGCACCAGAAATGAGGTTGTACACTGCAGACTATCTTCTTTGGGAATTAGGTACTAAAGTCAGCAATAATGCAAAATTATGGTCAGAATTTCTTTTGAAACTCTTTTAAGTTGTCTATAATGACAGTTTATAGACACAGAGTCCCTCTATTAATCCATCTCGGCTATTCTTTGCCTTCTAGCATTGAAACAGAATTGAGGAATCAATAACTACAGGCCCATGAGCCAGCTGCCTGTTTTTGTAAATAAGGTTTTATTAGAACCCGGCCTTGCACATTCATTTATGAAATTTCTGTGGCTGTTTTGTTGCTATAAAGGGAGAGTTGAGTAGTTGAGTTGAAAGATAGACCAACTGTTCTGCAAAGTATAAAATATTTACTATCTGTCCTTTGAAGAAAAAGTTTGCCAACTCCTAGAATAAAATTATTGTTTCTTTAGGTGAACTAACTGAAGAATTGGCTTGTATTTGGGACCTTGCACAAAAATATTTAAGGACCATGCTGTAAGAGGCATGTAAGAACTGAGAGCAACCAAAGACAAAGCATGTTTACTAAATCACAGTCGTTTCTTGGGTGACTCTCCTGGAATTTAAAAATTCACTTTACAGTATGTTTTGATCATTTTTGAAAAAGTTTAAAAAGTAATGTTTTGTGTTAATAATTAGGAAGATTCTTGTAAGTTCTCCTGTCCTAATGCTTTCATTTTATATCCTTAAAAAACAATATATATCTAACATACCAACTTTGGCCTCATATATTTTTTTAAAAATTGCATACTTCTTAGATAATTTCTGAACGGGTTACTTATAAGCAGAAACCAGACTCTCTATTTGAATTATTTATATAAAATATATTAAGTATAAATTACTATTTCATTGATATCTGTTATTTCTGAAAAGTCACAGAGACATACCATTTTATCAGATGTTAGTATTGTTTTCAACTCCAGACGATTGTATATTTAAAATGTTTACCCTCTTAAAATTCAATATTTATAAAACCATCATAGTTTTTTATATAGGCACATTTTGTTTTATTGCTCTTCTCTTAGTGCACTTTGCACTTACTGCATTTTTACAAATTGAAAGTTCGTGGCAACCCTGCATCTATTGTCACCATTTTTCTAGCAGTGTGTGTTTACTTTGTGTCTCCATGTCACATTTTGGTATTCTTGCAGACTTTTTTCATTACTGTTATATCTGTTATGATGATCTATCATCACTGATTTTTGATGTTACTATTGTAATTGTTTCAGGGTGTCATGAACTGTTCCCATAAAAGACAACAAACTTAGTCAATAAATGTGTGTATTCTGACTGCTCCAATGACTGGCCATTCCCCATCTCTCTCCATCTCTTCTGGTCTCCCTATTCTCTGAGACACAATAATATTAAAATTAGGTTAATTATTAGTAATAACCCTGCAGTGGCCTCCGAGTGTTTAAGTGAAAGGAAGAGTTGCATGTCTTTCATTTTAAATAAAATGCTAGAAACGATTAAGCTTAGTGAGGAAGGTATGTCAAAAGCCAAGATAGATGGAAAACTTGGCCTCTTGTGCCAGGCAGTTAGCCAGGTTGTTAATTGAAAGGTAAAGTTCTGAAAGAAAATTAAAAGTGTTATTCCAGTGAACACACAAAGGATAAGAACGTAAAGCAGCCTTATTTGCTCATATGGAGAAAGTTTGAATGGTCTGGAGAGAAGTTCATACCAGCCACAACATTTCCTTAAGCCAAACCCTAATTCAGGGCAGTCCTAACTCTTTAATTCTGTGATGGCTGAGAGAGGTAAAGGAAGCTGCAGAAGAAGAGTTTGAAGCTAGTAGAGGCTGGTTCATGAGGTTTAAGGAAAGAAGCCGTATTCAGAACGTGAAAGTGCAAGGTGAAGCAGCAAGTGCTGATGTAGAAGCTGCAGCAAATTATCTGCGAGTTCTAGCTAAGATAATTGTTGGAGGATCAGATGGCTGTTAGCATTTTTTATCAATAAAGTAATTTTTAATTAAGGTATGCCCATTTTTTAGACATAATGCTACTGTACATTTAATAGACTAGTTTAATGTAAACATAAATATGATCTGAGAAACCAGAAAGTTCTCCAAGATACCTTGAAAATGAAGGAGCCCTTCAAATTCGATATTCTTCTTCAGATTTTATAGCATTTATTATCATTAGCAGAGATTGACTGATTCACAAATGAACTTGTGATGAGCCAGAACATCATCCTGAAGTTAGATATCAGACTTCCTGGTTTCAAATCATAACTCTCCTCTACTATAGAATGCCAGAGAACTTTCTTAAACTTTCTGTGGCCTGGGTTTAGTTGTGAAGTGGCACTTACCTCATAGGTTGTTAAGAGGAAAAAAGGAGATAAAGTTCCTTTCACTTACTCACTTTATAGAAAACTTGTCTTTAAAAACAGTATTTGGTCATTCTGCTTAGTAGGTGGAATCTTTAGATTTCCAACTTCCTGTCTCTGGCCCCCTTTGAGTGCTTTCATAATTCCTCAATTCTTTCAATAGCCACCGTATACAATAAGTCCTCATTTAATGTAGGTTCTTGTAAACTACAACTTTAAGCAAAACGACATATAGGGAGACCAGTTTTACCATAGGCTAGTTGATGTAAACCTCCTGTAGCATATTTCTGGTCACAAATATATCACCAAACTTCTAAATAAAAACCTAAACCATTTCTAATGTTAAACATTGAAATAAATGTGAGCTATCCATATATTTAAGAAATATTAATAAAAACAAGATAATTTTTTACCTGATTTTTGGTGAATCAGTGAGTGATGGCAGTTGTGATGGTGGGCTAAATCAAGGAATAAATGTTTGCAAAGCGAGCATTGTTAAGGAGCACTTCTTCCCACCATACAGTTCAAAAACAAACAATAATAAACATGGTGGGCTTGCTGTGTGCTTTCGTACTGCATCATTTATTGTGCATTAGTATGATTATTATATACTTGATGAATTTTTATTTCATAATAGTTTGTATTCACTCATTCATTTTCTAACCTGCTTAATCCATTTTAGGGTTGCAGGTATCCAGAGCCTATCCTGGCAGCTCAGGACACAAGGCAAGAACCAACTCTGGACAGGACACCATTCCATGGCAGGGTGCACTCACACACCCACATTTACATTGGGACTATTTAGACATGCTAATTAACCTAATGTGCACATTTTTGGGATGTGGGAGGAAACTGGAATACCTGGAGAAAACCCACGCAGACACGGGGAGAATTTGCAAACTCCACACAGACAGTT
The DNA here is from genome assembly GCA_963574885.1 of Lepilemur ruficaudatus. Taxonomy (NCBI): domain Eukaryota; kingdom Metazoa; phylum Chordata; class Mammalia; order Primates; family Lepilemuridae; genus Lepilemur; species Lepilemur ruficaudatus. The sequence continues at coordinate 24,927 of CAUYRT010087451.1, read as the reverse complement.
TCCCTGGCCAGAAATAAATTTTTTTCCTTCTCATCGTCATAATGAAATGACATTGAATGAAATGGTATTCTTCTAGGACCTGTTGTATGGTCTGTCTACTTTCTATTATCTTTCTATTATCTTTTGCCACAACTGTCAGTTTAAAAGGCTCTTATTAACTTATAATGAAGGGTTACTGACTGAAAATTTATTGGTTTACTGCCCAGGTAACTTTTCCTTTGAACAGAATGATGTTTTAACCTGGGGATCCACAGAGAGATTATATTTCAGTGTAATTAGTTTCTTTTGTGATTCTATGTATTTTATGTTATGCACTGAAAAGCATTATCCCAGAAAGGAGTCTACAGGCTTTATCTGACTTCCAAAGGGCTTCATGGCACTATAAAGGTTAACAACCCCTGACAGAAGAATTTTCATTTAGTGGATTGAGGCATAAGAGAATTCATGTCACATAACTCTTAAATATTCATCCCTCTCTGTGGCTTACTCTGTCAACAGGGAAGGCAAATCCAGCCAACTTCAAAAAATTAAACAGTACTAACTTTGGTTTTAGCTTCTTGACTTCTCTATTACTCAGCGTTACAAGGAAAAAACTAGTGACTATTCTCATACAAAGAATCCTATATGATACACCTAGAGACAGTGTATAGTGGGAAAGAACATAGGTATTGGAATCACAATTGGTTAATGTTTCCAAGTTGCTGATTCTTCATCTATGATATGAAAATAATAATATATACATTACTGTGTTGTGGGAGGAATTAAAGAACACAAAATATGTACAATGTATAGCACACAGTATCTCCTGCATTGTTGATACTTGCACAGATGTTATTAATAGTTTCCTTACTTATACTGAAAACCCAAAGTGAACCTGAATTGAATTTAGAGTTTGGTGGTAGGGGAGTGGTGGTCGTAGTGGTGTGGGAATTAGGAATTTTGGTCATTTACTTTTCTTTTTAGAATTGGGTGGGGTGGGTTTTGTTGAGTGGAAAAATTTTCTGAAAGAGGTAGATTTCTTTAGGAGAAAAAAAGTAGGTTACAGAACATAGTTGCAGAGATAGTATGAGAAAGCATGGATTGGGGAGTAGGAAAATTAATTTAGAATCTAGGCTTTGCGGTGAGGAGTAAACAAAGAGAAGTATACATGTTACTGAACTGATGTTTTTCCTTAAGTTATCTGTTTTCAGAGCGGTGGAATTTTTCATCAGAGATAAGTATGAAAAGAAGAAATACTACGATAAAAATGCTATAGCTATTACAAATGTAAGTAAAACCTTCATCTCTCATCAATTGATGTTTGTGGAGTAGATCTCAAACTTTTATGACATGGAATACAGCTCAAATTATTTATTATAAAAACAAACTAGTTGCATGTGTTTAACGCATTGACTGCCACACTAGAAAAAAAATCTTTTGTCTTGGCACCACAGTGTTTTGTTACAAAAATAGAATAAAAACTTTGAATAAAATTATGCTTTCTAATTTAATGAAAAATGAAATTTATAGACTTCTATTCATTTAATCCATGTTTTTAGAATTATTTTTTTAATATTAATTGTAACGGTAAGAACATCAACAGGTAAGATTTTCATGAACTAAATGTAGGGCTTTGCATATGCGTGTTGACCATTGTGTGTCATCTTTTGAAAATCTCTATCGGATCCATTGCCCATTTTTAAATGGGATTTTTTTTTTTTTTTTTTTTTTTTTTTGCTGTTGAGTTATTTGAGTTCCTTGTATGTTCTGGGTGTTAGTTCCTTGTTGGACAAATAGTTTGCAAGCATTTTTTTTCCTTTTCTGTGGCTTGTCTCTTGACTCTGTTGATTATTTCCTTAGCTATGCATAAGCTTTTAAGTTTTGTTTTTGTCACCTATGCTTTCGAAGTCTTGTCCATGAAATCAGTGTCCTGAAGTGTTTCCCCTGTTTTCTTCTGGTAATTTTATAATTTTGGGTCTTCTCTTTAAGTCTTTAATCCATTTTGAATTGATTTTAAATATATTACAAGAGATAGGGGTCTAGTTTTATTCTTCTGCATGTGGATATCTAGTTTTCCCAGCATCATTTATTGAACTGGGTGTCATTTCTTCAGTGTATGTTTTTCTTGGTGCCTTCATTGAAATATCAGTTGGGTATAAATATAAATATAATACTTGGATTTATTTCTGCATTCTCTCTTCTATTCCATTGGTCTATGTGTTTGTTTTTATTCCAGTATTATGCTGTTTTGGTTATTATAGTTGTGTAGTATATTTTGAAGTCAGGTAGTGTAATGTCTCCTCCAGCTTTATTCTTTTTGCTCAGTGTTGCTTTGCTATTTGGGGGTCCTTTGTAGTTCCAGATGAATTTTAAAGTTGTTTTTCTATGTCTGTGAAGAATGCCATTGGTATTTTGATAGGAATTGCATTGAATCAATAGGTTTCTTTGGATGGTATGGTCATTTTAACAATGTTAATTCTTGCATTTCATGAACTTGGGATGTCTTTCCATTTTCTTGTGTCCTCTTTAATTTCTTTTATCAGTGTTTTGTAAAGTTTTCACCTCCTTGGTTAAACTTATTTTTAGGTATTTTTAATAGCTATTTTAAATGGGATTGTTTTCTTGGTTTCTTTTTCAACTAGTTATTGGTGTACAGAAATGCTACTGATTATTGTATGTTGATTTTTTATCCTGCAGCTTCACTGAATTTGTTTATTCGTTCTAAGAGCTTTTTGGTCAGGTCTTTAGGTTTTTCTATATATGAAAAATATATGTCATCTGCAAAGAGGGACAATTTGACTTCCTTTTTTTCCAATCTGGATGTCCTTTATTTCTTTCTCTTGCCTAATTGTTCTGGCTAGGGCTTCTAGTACTAAGTTAAATAAGAGTGGTGAAAGGGGAGGTATCCTTATCTTATTCCTGTTTTTAGAGAAAAGGCTTTCAGCTTTTCCCCATTCAGTATGATATTAGCTGTGGATTTGTTATATATGGCCTTTATTATATTGAGGTATGTTCCTTCTATGCCTAATTTGTTGAGAGTTTTTATAATACTATGGAAAAATATTGAATTTTTATCAAATCCTTTTTTGTCCTTCATTCTGTTGATGTGATGTATCACATTTATTAATTTGCATGTGTTGAACCATCCTTGCATCCTTGGAATAAATCCTACTTGATCATGGTGCGTCTTTTCAATTAGCTGTTGGATTTTATTCACTAGTATTTTGTTGAGGATTTTGGCATCTGTGTGTTCATCAGCAATAGTGGCCTCCTGTAGTTTTCTTTTTTTGTTGTGTCTTTGTCTGGTTTTGGTATTAGGGTAATGCTAGCCTCATAAACAAGTTAGGAAGAATTCCTTCCTCTTTAGTTTTTAGACTAGTTTTGAGAATAATTGCTGTTAAATGTTTGGTAGAATTCAGCAGTCTGGTCTTGGGCTTTAAAGAAACTGTTTATTACTAATTCAGTCTCATTGCTCATTATTGGTCTGTTTAGGTTTTGTATTTTTTCCTGGTTCAATCTTGATAGGTTATAGATATCCAGGAATGTATCCATTTTGTCTATGTTTTTTAATTTGTTGACATATGATTGTTCATAATAGTCTCCAACGATCCTTTGTAGTTCAGTGATATCAGTGTAATGTCTCCTTTTTGTTTTCTGGTTTTATTTACTTGGGCTTTTATGTTCTTAGTCTAGGTAATTTGCCAATTTTGTTTATCTTTTCCAAAAAACATCTTTTTATTTTATTGGGATGTCTTACCATTTTTTTGTGTCCTCTTTAACTTTTTTCTATTTCTTTTTAGTCTCTATTTTGTTTAAGTCTTCTCTGAACTTTCTTTCCTTCTACTAATTTTGGATTTGGTTTGTTCTTGCTTTTGTAGTTACTTGCAGTGCATAGTTAGGTTGCGTATTTGAAATTCTTCTGCTTTCCTGATATAGGTGTTTATTGCTATAAAATTCCTGATTTGTATTGCTTTTGCTGTATCCCAAAAGGGTTTGGTATATTATGTTTCCATTTTCATTTGTTTCAAGGAAGTTTTGATTTCCTTCTTAATTTTTTCCCTGACTGTATACATTATCTCCCTATGCCCTTGGGGCAGACTCCCTGATGTGCTAGACTGCCTGTTTTCCAAGGTGTAGGGTGCTGGTTATTTTATTAATTTTATTTGCTGGTTAACGTTACTAGAAATATAGTGGCTTAAAACAATGCAGATTTACTATCTTACAGTTTCTGTAGGTCAAGAGTTTGGACATGGGTTGGGTGGGTTCTCTGCTCAAGATCTTACTAAGCTGAAATCAAAGACTTAACCAGAGCTACAGTCTCATAATTCTGTGGATCTTCTTTCAAGCTCACAGTTGTTATCAGAATTCATTTCCTTGTGGTTGTATGACTGAGGTCCTATGTTCTTGCTAATGTTAGATGGGGCCTGTTGTCAGTTCATAGGGGCCACCTTTGAGTCTTTGCCAGATAACCTCATCTTCTCAAAACGTGGCAGTTTATTTCTTTGAGGCCACTAGGAGAATTTCTCTCACACATCAAATCTCTTATTTCAGAAAAGGCCCAGCCCCTTTTAAGGGGCCACCTAATTAGCCCAGGCCTATCCAGGATAATCTCCCTTTTGATTAATTCATCATCAGCTGATTTAGTATCTTAATTCTGCACAATGTCTTCACCTTTGTTATATAACCACCTAATCAAGGGAGCAAAATCCATCATATTTACAGTCCTGCCCATAATCAGGGGAAGGGCATTATACAGGGAGCGGGAATTCTGCTTACCACACTACTATAGAATGAGTCTGCTCTCCCTTGTTCTTCCTTAATTCAGTGAGTGATAGGGGAAATTAGAAATACTTTGCCTGCAGAAGTCTGTCCTATCTGCCCTCTTCCCCTCCTGCTCTTAACCAATAGTGAATTACAACTGGAAGCATAGTGAATAGTGAGTTGCTAGGAGATCTAGCAGATTTAGAATAGATGAGGCTGAACTGCCACATTATTTGCTCTTTTCCTCCAGCAGCTCTTCTCTTTCCTTTTTCCTCTCTTTCTCCTTCCCCCATTCCATCCATCTCTCTCTCTCTCTCTCTCTCTCTCTCTCTCTTTCTCTCTCTCTCTCTCTCTCCTTGAGCTAGTGAAAAGGAGCAGTTTCTGGTTGATTTTCTTTTTTATTACTTTTCATTACAATTTCAGTTTCCTTTCCTATAGACTAGGGATGATCATAGTGTCTACATTTTATAACATTGCTGTAAGAATTAAATAAGATAAGGCATGCCGTATTCTTAGTAGGTATCTAGCACATAATTGCTTGAAATATAAGCTATTGTGATAATTACATTAGTAAAGAGGAAGGAGGATGGTGGCAGCAAATGACTGTAAGCAGATAGATAATTAAGAAAAATGAATACCTAAACTTAACTATAAGACTTTAGATCATTGGAACAATTTTGCCTTAAATTTGCTTTCATTAATCCTTCCACATTTTAGTCAGGCCTTTAATTATGGGCTGCAAGGTAACTTGATGTGGCAATTAAAAGACTTAACATTTTGCGAATTTTTCAGAATTCTACATATTTCTTACTGACTTAGCCAAAGATTTTAAAGTTAATACATTAGGATGTAGGCTTTTTCTACACATTTGGTAGCTATGGTTATTTGGTTAAGTTTCTCAAAGTCTTTTAACCCTCCTAATGATAAGTTTAACTGATGATGTCCCTTGTGTGATTTATTTATTAGTTTAGTAAATGTATGGGTTTTCAGCATCTGTATCTAAGAAACACCATGGAATGTAAATGACATTAGAAATCATATATTTAAAATACTTGAGCTTCACGATATATTGAAAGCTCATGAGACAGCCATATGAGAACTGCTGTGATAAAATCTCTGTTTAGAAAACATATCCAAGAATTTCCAAAATGAGTTTGAAGCAGTCTGTTGCTAGCAATTAATCCATATGGTATTTTTCAATGATCATACCTTTTTCAGTGTTTTGGACCAACAGATTTTATTTTCATAATATTGTTCTGGTTAAAAAGGTGGTAGTAGCAAAGGTTTCAAAAAATTCATCAAGAAAATAATGTAACTTTTGAAAAGGTAATTGAACATTTTGCTTTATTACCTTTAATTAATCATATCTTGTATTTTTATAATACTTCATACCTTTTCAGAGGATATTTGTTCCCATATTATTGTAGATAGGAGTTGGGAACTTGTTTTGCCTAATGAGTTTTTCTTTTGCAGGAAGTGAGTTTATACAATTATACAGTTCTGGGAGTTTCTTCACATATAGTTTACTTTGATGGTGGCCTAGAGGAGAACCTCTGTGCTTAAGAATAATTAAAAGAAGAATGGTTAAATCATTTTATTCCTGAAGAATGTCTTCACTGGGTTCCCACTGTGTATTCTATCGTGGATAGAACGGGTGGGCAGCAGAGGGGTAGGGGATAGGGGATAGAATAACATTTAAATATGACTGAATTTACTAATAATACCCATTTCCAGCAAAATTTTCTAAGGTCAAAGTCTTATGCTCTATATGTATAAAAGTACTGGAATCCAGTGAAGTAGAATTAGTATCTAGTTACAAAATGAATTCTAAATTTGAAAATAAATGTAGATAACTTGTAGGATTTCAGAAAAGTATGTTGGCAAGCCAGTGAACTTTCAAAGGACGATGATAACTGCTGAGATTGAACCTCCTTTTAGTTCTTCCTCTGAGATGCTTCATTCCTCCTCTTTTCTGTTACAGAGACATTAAAAAATATTTATTGAAATTTGTTGAATGTCAGATGCTAAAGACAGTGAACAGAATAGAAACAGTGTCTGCCTCAGAGAACTTTGATTGAACAAAGAATACTGATGAATAATCAGATCTTTATAAGACAGCATGTGATAATTTCTACAATAGAGAAATATTATAGGAAGTGCTTTTGGGGGCTCCTAATGGAGCTTCTTACCCCAGTTTGGGGGTATCAGTGAATATTTTGAATACTTCCTGGAGGAGGCAGTATCACCTCAACATTAAGGGCTTGGTAGGAACTAGTAGAAGTGTGAGTTTTTGAAGCAGAAGGAACAGCAGGAGCAAAGACCGCTAGAGTCAGGAGAAGCAGACTAGAGAGCTGAAACCAGGAGGAGTTGTGTAGTTGGATAGCCAAGTGTAGCCAGGACAGGGAAGGATAGGGAGATAAGTTAGATGACACTTGATTAAGAAGTTTGGACTCTGCCCTTTTATAATGTGCATAAACTATATAAGGCTTCTAAGCAGGGCTGTGTGGTGATCAGACTTGATTTGAGAATGACACAATATGGAGAATGGATTTGGAGAAGAGCAAGACTTGGGACAAGGAGACTAGTTAGGAGGACTAATCCAGAAGATGGATATTGGTGATTTCCTACTAGGGTGGTTAGTGGAGGTGGTGATAAGTGGATACTTTTAGAAAGAGATTTAGAAAGAAGACTCAGGAGTACCTAGTTTTTCTTGCCTCCACATTTTCTTCCTTTTCTCCTTCTCCCTGCCTGTTTTTTCTTCCCTCATCTTCTACCTCTATGTTCTAATCTGTAGTGTCTTTTTGCTTCCAGTTGTCAATACGTTAACCTCTATTTCTTTGTTCCTTGTTCATATAATGTATCTAAGCCTACTCATTGACTTTTTGAAAACCAACCTTATTGAGATACAATTTATGTACAATAAAAGGCAGACATTTTAAGGTACAGTACAGTGAGTTTTGACAAACCACCACCACCACAATCAAGATATTTAACCTTTCCATCACTCCAAAAGGTTCCTTTGTGCCCTTTGCTAATCAGCTCCCAACAGTGACCCAGGTAACCACTGATTTACTTTTTATCACTGAAGATTATATTTTCTTTTCTGGAATTTTATATGAGTGGTTTCATACACTGTGTACTCTTTTGTGTCTGACTTCTTTCCTGCAGCATGTTTCTGAAATTCATCCCTGTTTTTTTGTACTATGAGTTCATTCCTTTTTTATTGACAAATAGTGTTTCATTGTATGGGTATACCACAATTTGTTTACTCATTCACTTGTTGATATGCCCATTGACTTGAAATGTCTTTCCTATTGAACAAGTTTCTATTTTCTTTCCCAGTTGGAACATGGTATTAAAGTTTTTTTTCTTTTCTCTCTTCTCTTCTCTTGTTTTCTCTTCTCTTCTCTTTTATTTTCATTTTTCTTCCCTTTTCTTTTGCATTAAAATGTTTGTTACATTACTGATATTTATTGAATAGAATTTCATAATCCTTCTGAATGTTAAAAGTGGCCAAATCAGTTTATCATTCTCAAAAGGAGAACAAGCACTTTTACAATGAATTATCTTGCTAGTTTCTAAGGGTTAGTAATTCTTCACATACTAAATGTCCCTAGTCTTCTTTTATATTTTTATGTTCTGCTTTTTGCGAGTTTAGGCAAAGAAGTATTTATGATACAAGTCATCTTCTTAAGTGATTTTATGGCTTTTTATTCTCTTGTTTTCTACATAAAGTGGTAATTAAAAGATCTCTAGCAAGTAAATTCAGTAGGACAAATCAGCTTTAAGCTGGGTTTTAAGGCACAGTTTTTACTTTTTTTAATGGAAGATCTACATTTCCTTGTGTTGTTTATTTCCTTCTCTATGTAATTTGCATTAGTAGTCATTAAATGGCTAGTTTACACAATTAAAACAGAGCCAATAATATGCAAAGAATAAAACCCTAAAGTTTATAGCCTTGGGTTGTGATTCAAGAATTGCTACCATAACTAACTTAACAAGTGAATTGAAGGAAGACTTGTCATCTTGTAATGTTATTTTGACATTACATAACGACCTATCTGTAATAGCACCTTTTAGTTTTAAAAATCCCTTATAGGCACTATTGATATGATAGGGCAATATAGAGATGTCAGTTTTATAGCTCCAAAGATCTACTGTGCATTTTGTAAACGTATTTCAGTTATATTTTGGCAGTAAAGAGAGCAGGAAGATAATGCTTCCATTAAAATGATCAACTACGCTTGTAGAAATTGGGTAGGAAGATGTGTGAAAAAGCTTTTAGATGAAACCAATTTTCGTGTATAAATTTCCTCTGCTGCATATATAACTGTCTTATAATGCTTTGGGGTAATTCGGCAAGTACTACACTGGAAATGGTGTTTGCCTACTGATCTTAGAATAGGAAGTGTATAAATTGTTTTATAATAAGCCTGCTGCTCATCTGTTATATTACATTAGTCTACTCTTTTTTCTCCCAGCCTTTTTTCTGTTTTCTTAAACAGTTGATTAAAATTTTAATTAACTTTTACTATTTCAGCTGTGTTTTATTTTTCATTCTTAAAAGTTGGTGTAAGTAAAAACAAAAACTCATTTTTGCTATCCTGCTACTTGGGACGTGTCTTCATGCTTCAGAGCGTTAGTATTTCAATACTAACATTGACTAAAAGTGAACTATAAGAAAAGCTGATTTATCAAATGCTTTTGGTATGATCTTATCTGAGTACATTTAAAATTTTATATCCCATAAAATGTTTTAAGTCATACATTATTCTATACTAAATTCTTTTAGAAATTTCAAATGGAAGTTTTAGAAAAGCAATACTTCCTTCTCAGTGCATGATTTTCCTTTGTAAAGAAACTTCTAAGTGCTTCTTTGTCTCAGAAATGTACAGGTTATTTTTTCTTTCTTATGCCTGTCAATTCTGGCTACCTCCTTTTTGTTTTTTTCTTCTGACTTTTCATCTGTACTCCACAGATTTCCTCCTCTGATGCTCCTCTTCAGCCTTTGGTATCCTCTCCTTCTCTGCAAGCTGCTGTTGAGAAAAACAAATCGGAGGTATGATAGTGTTTTAGTTTAGCTGCATTATGTGATATTCAGTGGTAAATGAACTTCCTTTTGCAGTGTGCCATAATTTGGGAGCGCCATAATAATTGTTTATATTTTGAATGATCTGCAGTATTAAATGTGTTCAATATAGCAATTTCTGGAATATTTTCTTATATCTCAGGTATGATTATAGGGCTTTAATTTGTATATAATTTCAGACTGACTGATTTATTGGTGCCATAGATATATCTCAGTGGTTAAGAAGCAATTAGCCTTTTGTTGCTCTGTTCATTACTATCTTCTAGGAACTTTTTTACAGTTTGCTGTTGAATTCTTTGATCTGTTAGGAAAATCTTTGATTAAAAATCATTTCTTTCTATGATTGTGTTGTTAGAAGCACTTAAAGTTAACATCAAATTTCTTTTTTTAAGAAGTAGTGACCATCATACAGGTAAAATATATGTAGTATGTAATAAGAGGAGAGCCATGAGAAAGGTGGGAACAGTTGAACTTAAGTGATTCATTCTGGTGTTGATGGCTTAGGTCAGCAGTCTGGCTCAGAAAAGAAGAGGCATGGGGATTGCCATGAGAAAGTGGAAGGATGCCACCTTGACCTTTTCAAAATTTGCCCTGAGAAAGAGATTAGAAACCCTGGGTTTATACTTTTATGCTATGTGGTTACTGCCTCCAAGTCTCGGAAAGCAGTGGTCTAATTCCATGGCCTCTGAAGTCTAGTGTGTATAGCCAGGCAATCCATTTAGAATGTCTATGCATGCTTTTTTTCTTATCCTTTTAAAATTTCTGTTCTTGTATGGATATTATGTTATATATGCTTTGCAAGTAAATATGTACATTTGGTGGAGTATATATGTTTACAACTTTTTGATATACGAGTACATAATCACAAATTTTGGAGACTATGTCTTTAACTAAATCATTCAAGCATTTAATATAATCATTCCATTATAAGGAATCCAATATGTACTTTTCTCTGTCTTATTGGACTTGAATGTTTTTAACAGTTTTCTTGCACAGGACATCTGCCATTTCACTATATTATTTAGATGTATTAATGTAACCTCCAAGTTTCAGGAACTACTATTTTGCAGTTCCAAACACTGCTGTATTTTGTTCTAGCTGAGAAAATAGTTTAAAACTACTTAAGTTCTCATAGTACTCTTTGATCTTTTAGCAGCTTTTGATTCTATAGATGGGACTCATCTGTGGGTTAGACTGCATGATAAGTTTAGAGCCCATGCTGTTAATGTTACTTCAAAGCCTGTGTCGTAATACCACTGCCAGAGCAGAGTAGATGACAACCATATTTTGACAGTTGAAATTCCAGTGTTAAAGAGCATCAAATCATACTCTCCCTCTATTAATTATAGCTAACTAATTTGATTTATTTTTGGTGATTTCATATGTGCCCACCAATCATAGTTTGATTAGGAATTCAAACTTCTTTCCTACTCATGACAGTGGCTTCCTCAAGAAAAAGCTGTCTCCATCTGTGCTGGCTGCTAACAAAATACAATAAATTGAATAGTTTATAAATAACAAAAATTCATTTCTCACAGTTCTGGAGGTTGGAAAGACCAAAATCAAGGTTCCCGCAGATTCCATGTCTTGTGAGGGCCCACTTCCTAGTTCATAAAATGGCATGTTTTCATTGTGTCCTCACAGGGTGGGAACGGGCAAGAGATCTCTCTGGGGCTTGTTTTATAAGGACACTAAGCCCATTCATTAGGGCTTTATCCTCATGACCTAATCCCCTCCCAAAATCTCCACCTCCAAATACCATCACATTGAGGATTAGGTTCTGTAAAGTTTGGATTCAGTCAAAAGTCCGCACTTAAGGACCTAAAAGGCTACATGTGGTCTTAAGTCCTATGTTCCTCACCCTTGATTCAGACCATAGCAATAACTAACAGCTCTAAGACGTTATATAGCAATTTATCCTCAACATAAGTTGAGAGTGTTCTATCACGTTGCTTTCCTCACCAAACTTTACTGTTAATAATAATAAATATCCAGAAAACATTTTATAATATATAAAGGATTTTTATACATCTTGTTTGTTTCACTTATAAAGTGGGGATAATATCCTTATTTCATAAAGTTGTTTGAGATTTAATGAGTCAAAACAGTCCCTGGCATATAGTAAGAGTTCAGATAATATTAGCTATTGGTGAGGAATAACAAACCATAATAACAAAGTTCCACAGGACCACAGTGAATAGTCAGACTTGAGAGTTTGGGTTCTATAGTCCCTTGGCCCTACCACTAGCTTTGATTAGCTATGTTGCTTTGAGCATTACTTTTCTAAGATTTTGTGGCTTTTTTTTCTTTTTTTTTTTTAGATTCTGTTTCTCCATTTGTAAGATGACAGTAATGACAGCATTTTGTAAGTTATAGCAAAGATTAAATTAGACAATAAGGTGCTTATCACCTGGCCCATAAAAAGCATGGTAGTTGTAGTTGTGTTTGGAAATGGAGATTTTGATTGGAAAATGGTTGAGTCACCAATAGGTAGTGTTTCTACTGACCCTTAAAGAGTCACATCTTCCTTATGGTCCAGTATGAAGTCCAGGCACTAGAGCAGATATAAAAATCCTTTTTGGGAAATATACTCAATTTTCTAGATGATCTTCTGACTATGCTAGACTATGTTAGTATCCTTAATGTTCATAGCAAAATGTCACTTTTAACATATGCTTATCTGGTAGCTAAAACATACAGATTGCTCTTGAGGTTTTAGCACTTTAGGTATTCAGAAAGCTAAACTTTATATTGACTTTTATCCTGTTCCAAAAAAGCATTATTGAAATAGGTGATTTTAGAGAATCTTAGCCTAAAGGAACCTTAGATATAAACTCTTTTCATCCAGTTCTGGAAATTCTACCCATATACTTGCTTTTTGCTACAAAGCAATATACCTACACTGTGTGTTAGCTTAGGCCTCTACTCAAATGCTTTTACTGATTGGTGAATTACTATTACATTCATTGCTTTCTATTAATGACTAATAAAAGAAGATGTTAATAAGGAAATGCTTTAGAATTTTTCTACCGTTCTTAAAATTGCAGTTGAAGACAATGCTTATTCATGCTCTCATGTATAAAGATCTTTGCTGTGAATTTCTTTTAAATGGAAGCAAGACCAAAGTTTTTTCTTTTCACTCTTTTTTAAGTCATACAGCAAATACTAAAACTATGATTTCCCATATTTATATAGTGATTTACAATTTACAGAGCTATTTTTGAGGTTTTTATGCCTTTTATTTTTTCTTTTTAATACAAAAATGCACATTAAATGTGTTTAGTTTGATAAATACTTATAAAACTATCACTGTATAACAAACATTGAAACTAAACAGTGTTAGCATTTCAGAAGTTCCCATGTGACTCTCCTTGTTTATGAATAACCTCATTCTGTCTCCTTAGAGGTAATTAACATCCTGACTTTTATCATCATCATCATTTTTTTTTAGCTTTTCTTCGTAGTTTGATACTAGTACATATACCCCAGAAGAACATAGTTTTGCTTCTGTCTGAATTTTATATCAATGATTGCAAAGCCTTTTGAACTTTTATTATTTCTCTTTCCTGATGGCCTAAGAATTGCCAATATCGCCTTTCCTGATTGACAAATGGCAAATTTACTCTGACATAGGTTGCATCAGACATGATTTTAAAGGCAGGGGTGAAAATGTAACCTGGAGGTGTTTTGACCAAGTTCTGTGAGTTTGTCATGCTGCCTTTTCTAGGTACATCAATTTATCTTTCTGTGTTTGCTGCCAGGAAACTAAGGGCTAGGTTAGTGCTTAGTTGTAGTAGTCATTCAATGTGAGGTTTCCAGTCTTCTCTCCCCTCTAAATATCTTATTAATGCTCTCTGTTTAATCTTTTTTCATTTTCCTTTTTTGGCGTTTTGTGGCCCTTAAAGGTTGTGGTGGTGGTAGTGGTTGTTTTAGAGACTGGATTCTCACTATGTTGCCCTGTTGTGCCTCAATTTTCTGGGCTCAAGTGATCCTCCCACTTCAGCCTCCAAAGTGACTTGGACTACACACTCACACCACGGTGCCTGGCTTCTTGTTGTTTTTGATCTTTAAGTCTTTAATATTATATCCTGTCTCATCCATCTTGGAAATGCAAATTGTGAACATCTCGATATCATTATAGTTTACCTTCAACTGCCTTACATTAGTCCGTTGGCTCTGGTCCCCAAGCACTAACTTTTTTTTGTTTTTTGTTTTTTGAGACAGGGTCTTGCTCTGTTGCCCTGGCTAGAGTGCAGTGGCGTCATGATAGCTCACTGCAGCTTCAAACTCCTGGGCTCAAGTGATTATCCTGCCTCAGCCTCCAGAGTAGCTGGGACTACAGGTGTGCACCACCATGCCCAGCTAATTTTTCTATTTTTTGTAGAGATAGGGTTTTACTCTTGCTCAGGCTGATCTGAAACTACTAGCCTCAAGCAATCCTCCCACTTTGGCCTCTGGAAGCTAGGATTACAGGTGTGAGCCACCGCACCCAGCCCCAGCACTATCTTTTAACATTTTTTTATTAGAAAATTATTTTATTTGCCTTTGTTGTAGGAAAAATCTATGATAATGAACTGAAAATACTTTGTGATTTTTTTTAATTAAATTCATTTTATACTTTTCCCACGTTTACCTGTTATAATTTGTCTTTGTGTAATTATGAAGTCTGTTAACATCAGTTAGTTTACTTTTTCTTCTTATTCAGACTTCAACTTTATGGTTCCTATCAGGAAACCTAACCTTATGTAAGGATATAGTGAGAATTTATTGGAGTTCTCATTTGTTTAAAACAAACGTGAAACAAAAACTAAAATATCAAAGAAATTGTAAATTGTCTCATCTCTGTCTTAATTTTTTAAGAGATATTCTTTGTTGTGTCATCAACATGTAACCTCATTGAGAATTAATTTGCCATGTTTACTTTTATATTTCAATAGCACCTGGATATTATAATCATTGAATGTTTCTCCTTTCTCAAATAATATCTCAAACTAATAAAATAAAAATTAGTCAAAAGTTGCCATTTTTTCATCTACCCAAAAGAGCATAAGGCATTCTATAATACAGACATCTGCACCTGAATGTTTATGGCAGCACAATTCACTATTGCTAGGTTGTGGACACAACCCAAGTGCCCATCAATTCATGAGTGTATTATTAAAATTTGGTATATGTTTACAATGGAATACTACTCAATTTTAAGAAACGACAGTGAGCTAGCACCGCTTATATTATCCTGGATTGAGCTCGAGCCCGTTATTTGAAGTGAGATGACACAAGACCGGAAGAATGGGCTCCACATGTACTCGCCATCAAATTGGTACTGACTGATTAACACTACGGTGCTCAGATGGTGGTGGTGTCCACCAGGGATTCGGGGGTTTGGAGAGGGGTAGACCCACAGTTGAGGGATGTGGAGAGCATTGTGATGGGGAGGGGCATGCTTGAAATGTAGTTGGGGATGGGAATCTTCTAAAACTGATTTATGTGAATAGCTGTACAAATTGATAAATTTACTAAAAATCATTTAATTGTTCACTTAAAATGGAGTAATGACATGCAATGTAAATTATACTTCAATAAATTTGTTTAAAAAGTTGCCATTTTTTATAAAAGTAAACTTATTAAAACTTTGGGATATATTTTAGAAAGAAAAGGAAAAAAAGAAGGAAGAGAAAAAGAGAGAGAAGGAGCCAGAAAAGCCTGCAAAACCACTTACATCTGAAAAGGTAAAATTCCTCTCTGAAAAAAAAAACTCTATTAAGATTACTGTCTTATTTGTATATTTATATATTAATGACTTTCTGAATATTTATCACATGTAAATAATCATTCTTTCAACAAGCAATTGTTGGGTGAATACTGTGTTCTAAGCATGTCCTTTTACCTTGTCCCTATATGATTTGTAATCCAGGTATACACGTTAGGACATAGGTATCTATGTTCCTCAGGGGCAAGTATTCTCTTATAAATGACATAGAGAATAGTGTTTTTAGTGGAAATTTAGAGAATGAACAGATCATACTTAAAAGCCTTCAGAAAAGACTCCATGCTTAAGGTTAGCATTTGAGCTAGTCTTGAAGTGTAGGTAGGGTTCGGGTGGAAGATAGGAGTGCATGTTTGAGAGAACAGCCTGAAGATAGACATGAAAACTTGAAATAAAGTATATTTAGAAAAATAGTGAGTTTTAAGAAAGATATTATGTATGTCTATGTAGAAAGTAGTGAAAAATAAGACCAGCGTGGTAGATTGAATTGTGCATCAAATTGTAGATGCTTAATCCTTTTTGGGAGGAAAGGCTGTGGGCAGGACTGAAGAGTTACTAAAGGAAGTTATGAATCTGATTCAGAAGGGTTCTTTTTGAAAATCATTTTGGCAGTAATATGTAGGATCCATGTGGTTAAGCAAACTAGAGGTAGGGGAAGATTATACTTTGTGAGGGAATTGGTTAAATGATTATGGTGGCTTGCCTTTAAATGCATTTCATCGTAGAAGCATGGATCCTTGGTAAGAGAGTTGTCAATAAAGGGAGGATCCTTTAGTTGTTGAAATTTTAAAAATCGACTCTGTTGAGGTATAAATTACATACTGCAAAGTACATCCATTTAAAGTAAATAATAAAGCAGTATTATATACTTTAATACTGGTTTTTTTCCCCCGTCATGTATTGGAACAGTCTCTGCCTTCAAAAAGTTACAGACAAACCTTCCACAATTAAGACATACTAAGTATCTAAAGCCTCCCCATCCTTAGTGTAGCAATCAAAGCCATCTACCGTCTGATCCCTCACATGCTTTCCTTTCATTCACCCTCCATTCTTCACACCAGACACCTAACTGCACTTTCCATCTCTCTCTTCTCTAAATTGTTTTGCCAAGAATGTTCTTTCCTTTCCCCACGTCTTACCTAAATTCTGTTTATTCTACCTTGTCCTTAAAGCCCCTCTAAACATCCCAACTGGGTATATTTTCTCCTTTCCTCAGAATTCTGGTGACATTCCTACACACTTGATTTTACTACTTCTTACCTTGTGTTATTGTTTAATTGTATTGTTAGATAAATTGCTTTTTTAACAGGTACATAGATGTTTTGTTTCCTGAGATCATACATTAATCAGGTGGGGCAAAGTTTTATGTTTCTTTGTATTTCTAACAGTTTCTTGTAAGTAGATGCTTAGGATAAATGCATGTAGAATGATTTGTTGATATTTTTCATCTCGTAATTCCTGTTAGTGTCTTGATTCCAAGATCATGTAGAAAGATTAACAAGCTATTATTTATTAAGTAATTTATTAAATACTAAAAACCATAAAGCTATATTGCTATATGGAATTCTTACCTTTCACCAAATTAAATTTAGATGTTAAATATTTTAATACTTTAAAGGAGTGATTAAGTTGGTGATTATAAACCTGACAATTTAAATAGCTTGTTCTCCTCTGGTAACTTTCTTTTTAATGTACACTAGTAAGAAGTTGTAAATGAAACCTGTTATAATTTCCTGTTTGATTATAAGTAAATTTTAAAATCACTACTAGGTTTTATCTTTTGTTTTTAAAAATTGGACATTTCAATATAGTTTATGTAATGCCTTGTACTTGGCAATATATAAAACTTAGCCACTTTTAAAACAACATATATTTGTTTTCTCCATTAAAAAAAGATATTTTACCACTGAACTATAGTAAGCATATGACGTAGTAACCTCATATCTTTTGTAGCCTCTCATGTAAATAATTGCCTGCTGTTGGCTGCTGTGAAAATGGGCCATGATTACCATGAAATGGAGTCTGTGGGCCAGAATCCTGGGAAGAGCCGTAGAGGGTGTGTGAGCAGTGAGGAATCTAGCACACACCTTTTACTGTTTCCTTTCAGCATGTAGGTTTTATTAAACATAGTTTACGACTCAGCTGTTATTTTTACTCAGCCTACACAGGTTCAGGACTCCTGCACCTTCACACGAGGGGTGGCATTGCTAAGAGAGAAATGACATGGAGGGTAGAACTTTAGTTCCTGTCAAAATTTTGTGGTCAATATAATGCAGAATATATGAGCAAGAAGATACATTTAAAAGTATCACAATGAAGAAACTAGAAGAAAAATAGCACAAATAAAGAAGCTTTACTTCACAAATAGGCATTTTTCTTTATGTTCTCCCTGAGCATATATTTTCAGGGCGCATAAATAATCCACAGAGAAGACATTAATGTAAATAGTAGTCAAAATAGTAGCAATAGTAGTCAGAATAATATTGTCATCATTATCCATGCTAATTGTTTTATAGTATTCTATTATATATATGTGTTCCTCTTTTTATTTATCTGTGCTACTTTTGACCATTTGAATTATGTAGAGATTTTGACTATTATAAATAGTGCTGTTATGAATACTTTTGTAGATATATATCCAAGCACATATCTCTTGGGGTGTACTTAGGAATGGAATTGCCAGGTCACAAAGTATGTATGCATCTGGAAATTTACTAAACAATATCAGACTGTCTTCCAGAGTGTATACCAAACAAAGGTACTGTTACCACCATCAAAGTAACTCCACATTCTCTACAACACATCGTATTGTCAGAGATTTTAGTTTTTGCAGTCTTTGTTAAGTATGTAATGGTATCTCATATTTTTAATGTCTATTTTCTTGATTACAAAATAAGGCCCAGTACCTTTTCATATGTTTTTATTTTTTGCCTTTTCTTTTTGTGTTGCCTGTGGCTTCATTTATTTTACATTAAAAAATGAAAATAATATATGTAAACACACAGGCACATGATTTTTAAAAAATGAAATAATACAGAAAAGAATGAAAAGCAAAAATCTTCTTTTTCATATATTTATTGTCCACTTGGATTTCCTCTTTTGAAGTCCTGGTTCAAGTCTTTTGCTGATTTTTCTGTTGGATTGTCTGCCTTTTCCTCATTGATTTGTAGCAGTCTATACACATATACATGCATATAGAAAATACTAGCCCTTTTTCAGTTAAGTGTTTGCAAATATCTTTTTTGTTTGTTTTTTGTTTTTTGAGACAGAGTCTCACTCTGTTGCCCGGGCTAGAGTGCCATGGCGTCAGCCTAGCTCACAGCAACCTCAAACCCCTGGGCTCAAGCAATCAGCCTCCTGAGTAGCTGGGACTACAGGTGCGTACCACCACGCCTGGCTAATTTTTTCTGTTTTTAATAGAGACGCGGTCTCACTCTTGCTCAGGCTGTCTCAAACCCCTGACCTCAAGCAGTCCTCCTGTCTTGGCCTCTCAGAGTGCTAGGATTACGGGCCATGGTGCCTGGCCTGTTTGCAAATATCTTATCTCTGCAGCTTTATTACGGGTGATTTTGTTACTCTTTC
This sequence comes from Lepilemur ruficaudatus, assembly GCA_963574885.1. Taxonomy (NCBI): domain Eukaryota; kingdom Metazoa; phylum Chordata; class Mammalia; order Primates; family Lepilemuridae; genus Lepilemur; species Lepilemur ruficaudatus. Next base: position 5,749 of record CAUYRT010087451.1, on the reverse strand, counting down.
TCTTTCTGGTTTGCAAATTGGTGATGGAGGGTATCCTTGTCTTATTCCTGACATCAAAGGAAAAGCTTCCAGCTTCCAGCTTTTCACCTATATGTGTTATCTTTATTCCCCACAAAAAGTACAGGGTTGTGGATGGTTCCATTTTACAGATGGGGAACTAAGATTCAGAAAAAAATATATGATTTCCCTATTGTCACCCAGTTTAGTTAGAGAATTATGGAGTCTGGGTTAGAAAAATAAGGGCTTTTGTTTGTTTTTTTAAAGGCAGCACTGATTAAACTCCATCTCATATTTCTTCTTGTATTTAAAGGAAAAATACTTGGTAGAGATTATGTATTCTAGAATCTCCTTTCTAAGTCCCACTTATTTCTGTAAGTAATCAAAGCCATTAGTATGTTTCTTGACACATAGCAGTAGCTTAATAAATGGTATTTAAGTATATATTAATTTGGGGGTTGGAAGGAAACTTACTTCTCTATTCCAAATCCTTTATTTGAAGTAAACTAAATTCTAGAAGGACCTCAGCTCATTCAGAATTGACAGGCTCAGCGTTAGCAGTTGGTGGTAGCTCAGGGATTTGAACCAAAGAATCTGTGTGTGTGTGTGTGTGTGTGTGTGTGTTTTGATTTGACATGTACATCATCAGGTTTTTTCTTGTTTCAGTTTTTAGTCCTGTTGTATGTTCTGCATCATTTTATAATGAACTCTTTAGTTTTCCCTAAAAAAGAACTGTGTGTTTATATATAACCCTATCACATACTATCCTAACTATTGAATTAGTAACTTTTATTGATTTGTTAGTTTCTGGTTAGCAACTGCCTCCTGCTACAATTAAACTTATTTTCCTTGAGCATTCTACTGTTGTTTAAATTGTATTTTTGTTTTGTTAACCTGATAGAAAGAAGCTGAGGCAAAATTAATGTAAGTAGAGAGTTTATTTGGGCCCTGCTTGAGAATTGTAACCTAGGGCATAGTATAGATTCAAGTTGCTCTGAATATACACTCAGATTAGCAGCAGTTTCAGTGGATTTTTAAAAGCAAAAAAGGGAAGATAGGGAGTGACCGGACGGACACAAAGTTGTTTGTCATGATTTCTCACTGGCTTATAGAAATAACATTGATTAGTGATTGGCTATATATTGTTAAGTTATAGGGTGTGGGTTATAGTGTCCCGTGTGGCCCTATTAGGTTAATTAATTTCTTGTGGCAGTAGCAAGCAGTTTCAGATTAATTCATAGCTCAAAATGGGGAGTAGGGTGTGATTGTGGTCTCATTTTAATGCTCCTCTGAGCCTGACAATTAAAAGGACTTGCATTCCTCAGATAAAAGTTCTTTTCTTTTCTCAGTTTGTATTTAAGTCTCATTTTTGTAGTGTGCCAGCTTCTATTACTCATTGGGTCAGCAGGAGCCAAGTTTACTTTCTTTTCTGGGAGGAAAAGAAAAATTTAATGAATTTAAACATTTACTAAATCAAGTGATTAATAAGGCAGATGCTTTTGACATTTAAATAGATGCATCACCTTTGTGCTTTGGATATCCTGGTGAAAATTGTGAATAAATTTCATTTTTTCTAAAATATTCTGTCATACATTGGACATTTCTAATTCACTTAGTTTAGATCTATCTACTAGGTTATCTTCAAAGTAATCAGTGAATCTATAAATGTTTATTTAGATGAGGACTACTCTATTAAATGAATGTTATATGAGTTCTCTTTCAGTTTAAATGATCAGATCTTAATTTCTCCTTTGGAAAGTTCTAAGTTTTATAGTTTTGTTTTTCTTAAAAGTATACATATTAAAACATGGAAAATAGAAAAATAATCAATTCCTTGCTGGGGAAAAAGTTAAACCCTTTTTAGGTGATTACTGTTCTGGTTCTGGTTATATTACTATTGATTACAACCCACCATATGTAGTTGACCTTTGAACAATGTGGAGGTTGTGGCACTGACCCCCTGCACAGGCAAAAATTCACATATAACTTTGGACTCCTCAAACACTTAACTATTAATAGCCTGCTGTTGAACAGAAACCTTAACAATAACATAAACAATTAATACATGTTTCGTATGTTATATGTGTTATACACTGTATTCTTATAATAAACTAAGCTAGCAAAAAAACGTTATTAAGAAAATCATAAGAAGGAAAAATATGAGTATTCATTAAGTGGAAATGGATCATCATAAATGTCTTCATCCTTTTTATCTTCACATTGAGTAGTCTGAGGAGGAGAGGTAGGTCTTGCTCTCTCAGGGGTGGTAGACATGGAAGAGATGGAGGAAGTGGAAGGGGAAGCAGGAGAAGCAGACACACTTGGTGTAACTTATATTTAAAAAAAAATCAGCATACAAGTGGACTCGTGCATTTCAAACTTGTGTTGTTCAAGAGTCAACTATACTTATTATATATTAAGTTCTGAAACTTTTGATTGTATGTTAAGAAATCTTTAATGTAGGCCTTTTTTTGTGAAGAATCAGATAGTAAATATTTTAGGCTATAGACCTTAAGGTGTCTTTTACACCTACTCAACTCTTATAGCATGAAAACAGAAAATTAATATGTTCTAATAAAACTTTATGTACAGAAACAAGCCACCAAGTTTGTTGAGACACTTCCCACCCCACCTCCCCACAATGAGATATTGTTGCAGTGGAAGAAGCAGGGTCTGGAGGAGAGCGAGGCGCTAGCTCCTCATCTGTGGTTCACGGTGTCTCTTTGTCAAAGTCATTTAACTGCCCAGAGCCTCCTTTTCTTCATTTATTAAATTATAGGATTGGCCTAGATCATATTTAGAAACTTTTCTGGTAATAAATAACTTTAAATTTAGAATTGCTTATTCTGCCTATTGAACACCAGAGGCGTGTTCCAAACATCATCTGAATAAACCCTTCAAGATAGCTTTCAGAACTCTACAGAGTTGATTTTTATTCAGTCACTTCTCCTATTATTTCAAATTGGTTTCTTACCCAACTTAGTTGCTACTCACTTTAATCTTTTTGTTTTTCTGTTAAAATACAAAGTCTAATTTAGGAAAAAAGATACTCAGTTATTTCTAATGCAGGCTACTTCTCTGTGTGTGTGTGTACGTACATGTGTACTCTTAACTGGTTTCTTGTATATGCCTTGATGAAATTGTCTTAGTTTAAAAGAGATTGCTTTCAATGGTCTGTAGTCCCCAAAGTATATGTTATGACATTTTTAATGTAAAAAAAGTATTTCTTATGCACATATTTGCCACTAGCTTCTTGAATTTTGTGGGAGAAAAATCACTTTACAAAGTATATCATAGTAGAATAAATTCCAGGAAGGAAAGTAGAGAAGCTGTAAGAGAAGGCCCCTACTTTTGATAATACATACTTATCAGCATCAGTAAGTTTATTTCAAGGTATGGCAAGTATTTGAATCTTTAAGGAGATGATGGAGACGAATAGTCTGGCTGTTGCCTACTCACCTTCCATTATAGTTAATCCCTCCCAAACCTATCAAGTTCCAGGGAAACAGAATAGAAACTGTCAAGTTCCAGGGAAACAGAATAGAAACTGTCTCTTGAACATGTCATTCTTACTCTTGTCTTAATAACTTTGATTTAGTTTTACACCCATGCTCTCAGTATGTGTCTCCTTTCTACCTAATCAGGTCTCCATCTCCTCCTAAATCTTTGTTATTGTGATAAATATTCAGCATCATTTCTTTTCATAGCAGTTTTCCTTTATTGTAAAAAACATATAAAAGGTAAAAAGGAAAATAAATTTAAAATCACCTCTCATCTTACCATCCAGTCTCACCACTTTTAACATTTTAGTTTTTACTTCCGATTCTCTTTTGAGAATACAGACAGTATTGGCTTTGTATTTGGTATTTTTCCTCCCTCAATGCCCCCCAACTTTATATTATATTACATACATTTATTTTACCTGTAATGGTAATGCATTGAACTGACCTATGGTAATGCCAAAGGGGAAAGTCACAGGCTTCAGAGAGTACCCAGAAAAGGTCTGATTATCCAACTGAGTAATAATTACCCACCAATTATTAACAGATTGCAATAAGTATGTTTTGTCTTCCCATTTATTACGCCATCCTTACAAGTGAGGACAGTAATGCATTGAAAATAAAATTGGCTTTTTATATAAATATATTTGCATAATATATTTTATTTAAATGAATAAATCTAATTCTCTTAGAGGCTTCTCCCCACCAACTATTTATACACTATATGATAGGCTACTCAAAATAATAAAAGATTAATAGCATGTTTTCTTAATTATATAAAATTTCTAAATATTAAAATTGCATTTTTTTAACTTGCTCAAGTGGGTTTTCACTGTTTACTTATGACATATACATCACATCCCTGATTCTCTCCAATAAGAAATTCTTTGAAATGATGCCTTAGGCCTTGGCTAGTTGGAGACTGGAATCATCTGACTCACCCATCCTGCCAGTGGCCCCACAGATAGGTTTTAAACTGGTCACTAAATCTGCCTGTAACCTTGTCAACCTCAGCCATGTTCATCTGGATGAACGCATGGTCCTTGGCATCGATGATGTGGTTGCTGGCAGAGCATTTCTGCAGCACGTACAGGTCCACAGACTCTCTGGTGTGGTTCTGCATGTCACTGACCTAGGAATCACCACGCAGCTAATGAGGACGGCAGGGCCTGCGTCCCTGCTTCCCATGTGATCCCCACACAAACCCACCTGGTCCCACCTTGCACACCATGGTGAATGTATCATTTTTACCTTCTCTTCCTTTATTCCTTTCCCCCTCTCCTACCCCCAAATTAAAACTAGCGCAGAATAACTTGTCCTTAACTTGTAGTACCCTGGATATATTAACATTTGCTTTCTTTGATAATGTTTATATTTAAAATTTTTTTTAATATTTATTTATGTTTGAGTCAGGGTCTTCCCTTGTCACCAAGGCTAGAGTGCAGTGGCATCATCCTAGCTCACTACAACCTCAAACTCCTGGGACTCGAGTGATCTTCCTGCCTCAGCCTCCCAAGTAGCTGGGACTACAGCTACAGCCACCACACATGGCTAATTTTTCTAATTTTTGTAGAGATGGGGTCTTGCTCTTGCTTAGGCTGGTCTCCAATTCCTGGCCTCAGTGATCCTCCTTCCTCCTTCCTCCCAAAATGCTAGGATGGCAGGTATGAGCCACTGCACCTGGCCTAAAAAATATTTTTAAATACATAAAAACTCCCAAGAAAATTTTCAGAATCTGTTTCTCAATTATACACATAAAATGGTTAAGATGGTAAATTTTATGTGTATTTCATCACAATTAAAAAATTAATACATTTTAAAAAGGTATTTTTTAGACATATATCATTTCATCTTTATAATCTAGTTTTGGTCAATTGAAAATCATTTTCTATTTAATCCTTAATTCATCTGATAGAATTCCACTGAAAGCAATAAAATCTGACCAGAAAGTAAAAAATATTCAGCAATGAAAGGATGAGGTGTTTCTCCACTCACGTGAGAGGCATCCATATTCTGTTTTTTAAAATGTATGCACCTATATATAGTAAAGGAAGCCCTGGCCTTGGGAGTTTCAACTCAACTCTTCCTGCCAAAAGATGTCTGTTCCAGTTTTTTTTTTTTTTTCCTCTTCCGAAAATTTTATTGGGGGAAAACTACAAAACATTTACAGTACAATGTTTACAGTCACAATTTGTAGTGAGCTGATTTCCCAAAATATATTACCACTCAAGTTGACTTATCTTGTTACATTC